>RJWJ010010316.1:0-47337 GCA_004363605.1 Indri indri
CATGAAAATAAATAATTGCACAATATTTTCAGAACTTCAATCGGGCTGAAATCAGTCAATAAGTCAAAAACAACTGAATTTACTCTGCCTCTTTTTTACATTTCCTTAAATTTTATAAGAGCTATTTTATTGGAAATCTTTTAAGTTCAGAGAAAATTTCAGATCCATCTTGTTTAAAAAAATGGGTCATATTACATTACTAAAAATTTTTTTCCAGTAGAAATTGCCATTGAGGCTAACAGACTCCCTCAACAAACTGAGAAATCACTCAAGATTGTGAATTTTTGTGTTCCTAAAATCTTAAAAAGCTAAGAAAAGGTCTAAAAGTTAAAAGATACCAGGTAGGTTTTTTGTTTGTTTGATTGGTTGGTTTTTGTTTTTGTTTCTGTTTTTCCGGAAAGCTCACACAGTTAAGGAGAAAATGCTGCAGCTGCAGTGGCCCTAATACCAGGGGGTCCAGCAGGTCAGAGGGTCAGGGCCTTTCAGGCATGGGCGATGATAAAAAGTCTGAATGCCATTCTGTGCTGACAAGATAGAAAGCACCCCAACAGTTACGAGGCTCTGAGAATAAGCACGCTACATTTTCATTTCAGCTGTTTGAGATTAGGATTAGCTGGGGTCTGCGATGCTTCTGACCAGCAAACCTACTGAATATCTCCTAGGAACACAGGATTAACATTTGCTTATTTTAATATTAATAGATGTTCTTTGGATTGTTTGTTAAATTCACTTCCAAACAAACCAAACCTTTATTCCCACTCGTATGTAACATGTGAAAATACATATGATCTATATATGATGTGATATGCATGTGGTTAAAGCTTATATATTTTCTTCTGCAAATTTTCAGTTTTCTTTATGACTAGACAGAAATTCAAACTCAAATAGATTTCCTTTTCAATCTACCTGCTTATTAAAGTAAGCAAGCCTCTGATTTCATAGTCTAACATGGAACTCACGTGGCAAAAGAATGCTAAATGTATAGGAATGTTAATATAAAATGCAAGCCCGTTGCTTTCTGAATTATACATTTTTCTTAACTCATTTTATTTTTAGTATTTTTTATATCATAGCTTATAATATGAAATGTTATAAAATAATAAAGCTGATTTATTTATTTATTTATTTTTTTGAGACAGGTTCTCACTCTCTTGCCTGGGGCAAGTGCCGTGGCGTCACCCTAGCTCACAGCAACCTCAAACTCCTGGGCTCAAGCAATCCTACTGTCTCAGCCTCCCGAGTAGCTGGGACTACAGGCATGTGCCACCATGCCCGGCTAATTTTTTTCTGTATATATTTTTAGCTGTCCAATTAATTTCTTTCTATTTTTTTGGTAGAGACCGGGTCTCGCTCTTGCTCAGGCTGGTCTCAAACTCCTGAGCTCAGAACGATCCGCCCGCCTTGGCCTCCCAGAGTGCTAGGATTATAGGCGTGAGCCACCACGCCCGGCCCAAAGCTGATTTATTTTAGGCTGGTTTCCTATTTAGTCATGAGGAAAAGCCTAAAAGTTTACAGAGGAAATAACTGATTTCAATTTTTCTTAATCCATAAAAATCACATAGAGTTAAAGTGAGTTGTATCAAGGGTGTGAAGTGAATTGGAGAACTGGTCTAGATATGACAAAATTGAATGCAGATTTTTCTTGGTTACCTTAGTCTTCTTATTATCTGTACTACTGAGATTTGATTGCTTAGGTCAGGGGTTCTCAACCCTAGCTATGTATTAGAATTTTCTGGTGAGGTTTTCATAAAATACCACTGACCCTCCCCAAACCAAATTGAATCACAATCTCTAGGTGGCGGGGCTTGGACATCAATGCTTTTGAAAACATCTGATATGATTCTAATATGCAGCTGGAGTTAAGAATCATTGATTTAAATCTTACAGAGAGTCTGACCCCAGAAACACAAATAATCACATGGCCTATGTTCTGAAAGATGCCATTGTAGATTTACTACCAGCAGATAGCAGTAGAGGGAAATTTTAAAAAGCAGGCCAGACGCCAGCCCTGGTTAAGTAGCCTGGCCAATGAACATTGGGCACCAAAAGGAATTTTTAAGGATTGAAGAATTTCTTAAAAATTATTCTCAAGGATGTGTTTTTTGGCTTCTTCTAAAATTTATACTTGGGTCTGCTATTTGGAAAGCTCAACACATGCAACCAAGGCAAGGATTATGAAAGCCTGGAAAAGGGTGGGGAGGAACAAAATCACAGAATAAAAGAATTTTTCTTTCTCAAGGACTTCTTTGCCTCCAAAGAATGCAAAATTATTAGGAGAAATATGCCTGTCTATTTATTTTATTATACATGATGTGATGTTTTGATATATGTACACACTGTGGAATGATTAAATCAAGCTGATTAATACTCCACACATACTTATCATTTTTATGGTGAGAACATTTCAAATCTACTCTCTTAGAAATTTTCAAATATATTATTTGTTATTATTAATTATAGTCACTATGCTGTACAGTAGATCTCCAGAACTTATTCCTCCTAACTGAAACTTTGTAGCCTTTAACCAACATCTGTATCTATCTATATTTACATCTGTATTTATCTATGTTTTGAATTATTAGGACTTTGGAAAGAATCATGGAATTTAAAGTGAAAGGTGGAGGAATCTTCACGCCATGAAAATGTAATCTTGAGCAACTTTTTGAGTCTCTGTTTCTTAATTTGCGAAATGGGGTTTAGATGGAAAAATAATGAAAATGCAAACTACTTTAAAAATGTTCAAGTGTACAAGTGTTATTTTCTTTAATTAAAGTTGGCTTTCAAGTATATTGGAATTTCAAGGTCAATCCCCTAGCAATAATTTTTATGTGCAGAGCCCTAAACCAAGGCTATTATTTAATGAGGACCCTGTTGCATTATCAAGTATGGCTAAGAATATTCACCAAAAATATAGCCATTGTTCTAAATACTGGTACATGCCTTGACTTTGTCTTGCTGTTTTAAGAACTAGCTAATAAGGAGTTAATGGTTCAATTAAAGTTACTTAAATGTGACTAAAATAGGACATTATCTTTTCAGCGACTGGAAATAGAGCTGCTGCATTTTAGAATGCTAGTTTTTGGAGAGCGGCCAACTTTTAAAATGTTTATATCCCCATGTCCTCTTGCCCCAAAAGGCTTAATAAAGATTCCAGTTGGAATTAAATTTACAATATGGTGACTGGACATTTCATTTTTACTGAGATACAGTACAATCCCCTTAGAGGATTGTATTTCATCTATGTAAATATCTACAGTTTGCAGATATCTCTGTCCCTACCCTAACAAATTGCAAAAGACTGTTGATGATATTTGGCCTCCCAAGAGCTCACAGATTTGTTTACAAACTACTTTCAGTATTATTTTCAAGCTCCGCAATCAAAATTGTGAGCCTCAGCAGTCAGCTGCCTGGGCATTTCATAACACACAGCCTTATGTTGATAACACTTGACTCGTCTGCTTGCCTTATCTCCCCAACTGCACTATCGTCACTGAAGAGCAGACACCAGGGCTTCTGTCCCATTCATAGCAGACACTCAAAGAGTCTCTATAATACATGGAGTGTTGGAAGGAGTGTGACAGGCCATCTGATCTAACATTCTTTTCTAGAGAGCGAGATTTAAAGGCCCAAGGAAGTTGAAAGAGTTGCCCGAGGTTACTCAATTGGTAGCAAAATGAGAACCTTAACCTAGGACTTCCAACTCCCAGCTCTGTTGGATAAATCAGAAAGGAACATTAAGAAGCTTAAAGATCTGATGATTTGAAAGGCTGCCATTGAAAAGGAGGAAAACACGTAGAGTCATTCTTCTCCTCCCTGTTCCTGGCAGGTCCCCTATGATGGAAGGACACCAGCTTACAAGTCTGAGTAGAACACATGAAAGCAGAAGTATGGCATTTGGGAAGATATAAGGATATGAAAAAAAAAAAGTGGGAAGATTCTTCTCTGAACAGAAAAACTACAAATATTAGTGACTTCCCAGTCATTTATGCTGGAATTAGTCCAACCTGCCTCCAGGAATCTTCCTAGCTGGTCCAGACCTGGTTTTAGAACGAGAATAACAAACTGGTTTACCAAACCTCTGAGTAAGGGCTTTCAGGACATCTGCACATATTGGTCTGGATTAGACTAAGTGAGATAATTGGGACAGGGATTTGTAAATAATAAAGTGCAGGACAAGCAAGAGGGAGATCACTGCCCATCATTTATTTTACTCCAAGAAAGGCTTGGCTTTCGTTTGAACTATTGGAATTTGGAGCCAGAACAAAACAGAACCAAGAATGTTACAGAATTAAATCTTGGCTTTTAAAATGCAGAATGGCTACACTGTTCCCTTCATCACAAGAAAGACCCAACTTGCTGTAAGTGAAGTTCCTTTGCTATTTCCTCATTCCAAGGTACATAGGAAGCACATCTCTCTTATTGGATTCAAATCCACACATGGTTAATATTTCAAAAGCTGACAAAACAGAAGGACAACTTTGCAAGTAATCCTTGTGTAATGTAGTGATTTGGGGAATTCTGGCACTTGGAAGTTTATAAAGTTAAATATCAATTTTAGTTCTGTTGCTTGATTCATGACAAGAAATCTTCTGAGGTAGTAAAGATAGTAAAAAAATTAGGACTATAATTCACATCTCCCTAGCATAAGACCTAGCACCTCTGGGTTGGTACAATGCCCAGCATGAGGACAGTTAGAAGAACAGCTAATTTGGTGTGTTCTTGGAGATCTAACTCAAAGATGCACTTATCCCCAACAATTGTCTCAGGAGCCAAAAGCTAACTGTGCAAAAAGCCAAATCTCAGATACAGATGGAAAGACCATCTAAAGCTAATATGCAAATTAGCTCTGGCCCCTGGATTTAATACCTAAAACAAACTAAATCCAGACCAGAAGAACGGAGAACTCAATCAAAGATTAGGGATAGATGGATGATTCTTCTCTGAATAGAAAAATTGCAAATATCAATGACATCCCAGGCATTTGTACTAGAATTAGTCCTACGTTTTTATAAGCAATCCAGAATTGAAATCTCCAAGTTTGTACATCATCCTAAGTTTTCTAGAAGCAAAATGCCAATCTAATAAAAAAAAAAAAATGGCAGAAGAGCTCGCTGGGTTCTGAGAATGGCCAGAATACAAAGTTTCAAGGCAGGCAAATGAACAAGGAAACCAGGCTTAAATAATTAAGGAATTTGGCTATCCCTGTAAATTGTCCCTGTGGAGTTTTCTGAAAGCGTGAGCACAAAGTACTGCAACTAAAAACAAATGTCAACAAAATGTAAAGCGTCCTCAGGAAGGGATGTGCAAACTAAACTCTGTACAAACTATAGCATACTTAGAATCTTTGAGGCAATTTCAACTGCTACGTTCCAAGACCCATTAGAGAGGAATCAGAACTGCACCGGAGGGCCTCTGGGGCTCTCACATCAGGATTCCTCAGGGTAAAAGTTTGGAGGGGTCTTTGAGATGACATTCTGTACCAGAGCATTGCTGGGGACAATCAAACCTTCCAGGGTGCTGACTGCACCTGCTCTGGGCTAAGCACCTAGCATGCATGAATCTTCTCACTTATTATTCAGTCACTCATGAAGTAAGGAAATTATTAACCCACTTTACAGAAGGAACTGCGGCTTATAGGAGTTAACTAACAAGCTACGAAGGGGCAAGAATTCCAGCTGAGAGTGTTTGATTCCTGAACCTCTGATTATGCTAAACTACTTTTCTATGAAGTTTTCAGAAAACTTTGTTTCCTTTCTCCTAGAGAATCCAGAGTGCAGCCATTAGTAATCAGTGGCTCCTTTTGACTCGTGTGTGACTAATGCCCCTCCCCACCCCCACCTCTCTTCTAGGGACAAAAGTAGTGTTCTCCCCTTTTCTTGCTGTGTCCCCTAGAAAGAGAGGGCACTGAGCCTCCCAGCTTGAGTGGAGCAGTGGTGATATTTTGAAAGCGTAATTTGAGAGGACTAAATTTAAGATAAATTTCTGAATGCTTAAAAATTAAGGAATTCCTCATCCTACCAGGAGGTGCAGGTTGAAAACATAAATGAGTGTAAGAAATCTTTAAATAAGTTCTTGGATGGTACATCCAAATGGCTCATTCAAGGACACTGGGAATGTCTGAAGGACATCTCTAATCCTTTGGAAATGGTATAGGACTGAAATCCCATTCCTTGGTGTTACTGTCAGAGACTATTTTTACACTGGATAAATTAGACTCTAGTCTAGGTGAAACATTTTTACTTAACTTCCTTTAGGTTTCTTTTTTTTTTTTTCTATATATTTTTAGTTGTCCGATTGATTTCTTTCTATTTTTAGTAGAGACGGGGTCTCGCTCTTGCTCAGGCTGGTCTCGAACTCCTGAGCTCAAACAATCCGCCCGCCTCGGCCTCCCAGAGTGCTCAGATTACAGGCATGAGCCACCGCGCCTGGCCTTTCTTAAGGTTTCTGAGTGTCAATAATTTGGGGGAGAGTATCTCAAAAAAACAATATGTAGTTAACAGCTCTGAAATTCAGTAGCTATTTGATGACAACATTTTCTGTTGTTTCCATTCATTGTGATCATACTTTCCTCATCATGTGTCCTTTTGATAATGTTTTACAGACATTGTTGGTTTATATTTATTATTTGTATGTCTCCTTCCCAGACTGAAGTAAGTGTGATTGATGTTAGCAATATGGGATCACCACACATCTATTATGACTTGGGGTCCCATGCTAGTTGCTAGCTACATTTTTAATTATCCCCAAAGTGTGGTAATGCAATTACCACTTACTTAACAATTGCATTAAGCATTTATTTATTTCAAAATAATACAAGATCTACACAATTGATGAGTGGTAACAAATATTTGAGCAAGCAAAAAAAACCAAGATAACAAAAATATAAACTATTATATTTTCTTCTAATTCGATCCATATTTATTGAAAATTTTGAGAAACAAGTTTATATCTTGAATATGTGGATCAGGTCACTTCTGTTTGCACGTACTGTTCCCTCTTCCTAACCAGCTTTTCCTTTATCTACCTTTGCCTTTTCTTACCTGAGAAAGATGAATCTTCCTCACCTGCCACCTCTTTAGAAAAACCAAAATGCAAAGCAAAAATAAATGCATGAGGTCAATAGGTCAACAGCATTTGCCAAAACCTACCAGGATTGAGTATTTGCCAAAACCTACCAGGATTGAGAAATAATGGAAAACTTCCTATCAACATAAACCTTTACTAATAACAAACAGAAAATTGTTTTCCATCCAATTCATTTCTTCATGGAATGTTCATTTAATCCACTCCAAGTAGATTGTTAACCGCTAAAAAACTTTAATTCTGGACACCAAAAATAAACTATTACTGTTTTCTTCTTTGAGTTTTCAATTCTTCATCTCAATTGTTTATTTAAAACAATTTATTTTTGATACATTTAGTCTGCTTCCAGTTTAAATAAATATGAGAATTTATTCATTCTACTCCTATCCACGAGGAATGAATTTTAACAGATGGGTCACTAAGGAATATAAAATGGAAAGCACAGGGGCTTTGCGGTTGTTGTTTGTCTTTTGCCTTGGGTTATTCTCAGATGCCAGATTTTCAGGTGCACTCGATGTTTTATCTTTCACTACACTGTTAACTTGGTGGTCTTCTCCCCATGAGCCTTACTTCTCTTCCCTGTGTGGGTCATTCATGATCATATTCTAGAAGCTCCTGCACACTAAGCCCACAGCCGGGAAAACCCAGCAGCACGGGTTTTCCATTACAGGGACAAGCCAGCCACCTGGCTGGGCACCAGGTCCCAATGTCTTTCTGCCTCATTACTATTAAAAGTCAGCTGCATTCCCTGGCCCCACAATATTCAAACTGTGCATAATGAGCCTTGTGCCCTCCAAGGCTGTAGGAGTGACAAGAGAAGGCAGCTTGTACCCAAAAGTCACTATGGTATGATGTGCTAAGAGGTCCTTAACAGAGATATTTCCTTATTCAAACTTTGTTTCAAGTGTGTCATCTTTTTGCTTATACATACTTATATTCTTAAGCTACCAGCAGATGAGGTTCATAATTTTTATTCTTCATTGACGCACTATGCTGGTATCTTTTATGATGTCTGACTGTGGCGTAGCAATGCAGAAACTTTTCGCTTTCAATATTTGTACATACATATTTCTTTAATATTTCAGGATGCTTGGAGCTAAGCAACACCTACATTTCTTGCCTGATGATTCAAGTGCTAAAAAAAAAAAAAAAACTGCTAAATTTTTATCTTTTACAGAGAGAAAAAAAGAGCTCTGAGTCCTGTGGATTAAAGCAATGATTCCCGAATTTTTGTTGGCATCGAGAATCATCTGGGGGCTTTTTCTCTTAAAAATAAAAGCAAAAAACCCTGCAGATTACAAATTCCCAGACCCCATCCCTGGAGATACTGATTAAGGCCCAGGAATTTGTCTTCTTTAATTTCTCTTAAAGTGGGGCCTTCAATAATTCTGAGAAAGGCCCACAGATCATGCTCTGAGAAACCTAGAATGAAGAGCTGTTTTAGCTATTCTTACCCACTTGCCAAGCTGTCCTCTGGGATAATTTCTGTCTAAACTCAGAAAGAAACCCATGAGAAGTTTAAAAGTCCTTCTGTGAGTAAACTGAATGTCCTACAATGGATGGTTTCTGGATGCCTTGGGAAGAGATAAAGGCAAATGCTTTGTTTCCCAAAAATGGCCTTATTGCATCTCTAACTGACTCCTTCTCCTCCTCCTACTCCTCATCTTTTGGTTCATTTAGGCAAATATTCTTTTCTTCTGTCATTATCCAGCCTCCTTTTCCAGAGGCTGATGTGAAGTCTGCCAAGCATCTATTTCTAAGAAGATGGATTAGGTATGTATTAACTGCTAGCAAAATTTAGAGGTGGGATTAAGAACTTCAGGAAAGCCAAGAAACCACTATCTCCAGAGTCCTGGCATTGGTTGGGATAAAATCGCCTTTCTTATTTTTAAGATGAATCTGCTGGCATGATGTCAAATAGTGCAGAAATTCAGCAGCACACCATTGCTCAAATCCTAGTGAGGGAGCATTCCTCCCCCTGCCACTCCACCCCATGACAGGAACAGGCAAACAGAATGCAGTGCACAGAGTCCCACCAAGTTCAAAGCCATCAAACACAGGAGCTAAGGAAAAGGCTGCCACAGGACATTCAGGCAGCCACAATGGAAACCTCTGGGAGCTGGTTATCAAGATTAGTACCCAGGATAACTCACAGCCTAGGAGAGGAGTAGAGCTTTTGAAGGGGCAGTTGGGGGATGTGAGGGTAGCTAGACTGATTTAAGAGGCTGTGAACACAGACAAAGCTATTTACAAGCAAGGTCTTTCATTCTTTTATCAGTGAAGCAAACCAGCTGCCCTGCTAGTCTTGACACCGTAATCTGAGCCATGAGATGGCAGGTGGTTAACAACATCCTCTCTCACCAAGCCAGGAAATGATGAAAAAATGTCTCCATGGACCCCTTCAGGGATAAACAGGGGGAAATGCTCATTGTCTTTTGAACATTTAGCTGTTGGAATGGGAAGAAAGGAGTTGCAAAAATGGGTGAATGGCGAATAGTGGGATTTGCGTCTTGGCAGTGTTTGTACCCACCTCCTTGCAGTCAAAGTTGTCCTGGGAGAATCATCCTGGGAGCCAAAGGAGCACTTTAAAAGCAAAATAGCTTTGTCCCCTGTGCTCCCACTAGGAGTTGGACCTCTGCATTGCCTTGCCGAAGACTGAGTTAACCCATTTTCCCTCTGTCCTATGCCTAGAGAGGGAACGCTGAAGAGATTCTCTGGAAGGGAATGACATACAAAGGGTCTCCCCGAAGAGCAGGAAACAAGCAGTTCTTACTCAGAGTCACTCAACTTCTACATGTTTCGACTTCGTATTTTCCCCAAAGCCACCTCAAACCTTCAAGAATATCCTTTTCATTGATGCCTCTTGGACCATCAATTTACTCTACGCGTAGGGGAGGAGCAGATACCGTGGCGCATTGCCATCCAACAAGAATCACCAGAGATGTTCCGTAGATCTACCCAAGTTTGTTCGTGTATTGCACCACTGAATTGAATCTGGAAACTGCAGTTCTGAACTATAAGTCGTTGTTTGGCGATTGATGTAAGCTATAGGCTTTACCAATTATTTGTATCAACACGTTGTTTATCAAAATGAATAATCTGCATTTGTGGATTTGTTATGCTCTTGCGTGCACTATATCCTGGGAATGCCGAAGAACTAACGTGCTGCGCTCACTCACTCTTTCATTCACTTACTGATGGGTTGCTCTGTTGCTACTGACTCATTGCCTCATTTAATAGTTAATGCAACCATTTTGCAGCTAACACCCCTGTGAGGGACTGATTCTTCCATTGTTCTACCTGCCAGGCCCCAATCTAAGCTGGGGTAAGTTCTTCTGTTTATATACAAAAAAAATTAGATAAATAAATATTAAATAATAAAACATATATGATAAATTGGCTCAAAACATTTTCTCACCTGAGATATTTCAATATTATAGGACACATCCATTGTGATAATTACCTTGAACAACATGGTCATGTCCAAGCCCCAAAAAAGCATGAAATACTCTGAAAAAAATAGCAACCAAGCTGACAGACTCACAGAATTAGAGAGGCAGGATCAATAGTTCTCTCATTGTAGCGGAGGAAACTCAGACCCAGGAAAGTGAACTAAGTTGCTCAAGGTCATAAAATTAGTGGCAGAACTAGGCCTAAATTATAGTGTCTGGACACTAAGTCAAGAGCTTTCATTACCACATTGGCTGACTAAACAATATCTCTTTTCAAAGACTCTTAATTACAAGTTGTATGATGATAACTGGTGGCCTTTATGCAGAACTAACCCCTGAACCCTCTGGTCATCATGAAATGGTGCTTACATGCAAAATGGTTTGAATGTTTGTGTCCCCTCCAAAATTCATGTTGAACTTTAATCTCCAATGCAATAGCATTAAGAGGTGGGGCCTTTAGGAGGTGATTAGGTCGTGAGGGGTCCTCCTTAGTGAATGGGATCGAGGTCCTTATGAAAGAGGCTTCACACAGGATTCAGCCCTTTTTGCTCTTTTGTGCCTTCTGCCATGTGAGGACATGGGATTTAAAGGACCATCTTGGACACAAAGACAGGGCCCTCATCAGACGCTGAACCTGCTGGTGCCTTGATCTTGGACTCAACAGCCTTCTATTATTTATAAATTACCCAGTCCGAGGTGATGTATGTGCTACTTCATTATAGCAGCACAAATGGACTAAGACATGTCCCTAGCTCATTTGGCTGATTTCACCTTGTTTCATTGGAGCTGGCAAAATTGTCCTCCTCCTTTGGTTGGTGGCCTTTCCAACCAAAAGGGTTTTGCCATCTAAAGGGCCATTCCAGGGAGCAGGGGTGCTTTACCCATGCTCATCTTTAAAAGATCCTCAGGACCCACCATCCATCACTTTGTCTGCCCCTGTCTGGGCAGCTATGGCAGAGACCACCTTCCCTGTGGAATGCTAGCATGGCTTTATCTCCAGGGCTTTCCAAGTGTGGGGTCTTACCTCATTCTCTCCCCTAAACCTCCTGTCAGTATCATGGCTGCCTGAGCTTTCTCATTCATTTACAGACTAATTGATAGCTACTGGGTGCCAGGCTCTGAGCTAAGGCCCATATTGACATCCACAGTACATACATGATGCCTGCTACCCAGATGGCACTCAATAAAGGGTTTCCGAATAAACGTTTTGAAGACAAAACAGGTGGTATACAATTAAAAACATTTTTTCTGAACATAGTACATCCTACACAAAACAATCTTGCTCTTAATATGCCTATGTAATTTGCCAAATCTCCTATCACTTCCAGGAGTTATCGACAAAAGGAAAAATCATGAAGAAATACAAGATGGAAAAGATGACGGAGAGAAACTTCATGCTGTTCAAGTAGAAGCAAGAAACAGGGCTGGTTAATCATAAAGGAAAAGTAATAATATTCTGGAATTGTGATAAAAGAGAGAAATAATGTCTTGAAAGAAGATAGTGGAAGGAAATAAAAGCTGTATTCGGGAAATAACTATGTAGTATGAATATCCTGGTAAAGAAAATTTGGAAAAATACACAATCCAAACATCAATGAATAATCAAGAATAAGATGGCAGCATAGTTTGTAATGTATAAAACCTATTATCCTTTTCTGGATTTTGTGTGGGGGAGAGAGAGAGAGAGAGAGAGAGAGAGAGTGTGTGTGTGCGCGCGCACGCACACGGGTATCTTTATTCCAGGAAGGATGAAAAAGGTACGAGTGAACCGTGGATGTAATCGCGGAGCAGGAAGACCAAGTATTTGGAGGACTGGTATTGTGGAGCCACATTCTGAACCAGCACAAACAAGCCTCTGTCAGCTTACTGATAGCGAACCGATTACAAATGTGGAAAAACCTCCCTGCTGCCAAACTAGTCATCAGAACTGTGATAAGAAGGTGACAATCCAGTGGTAGGTACAAGTTCAGAGACTCACTAAAATTAAAAGAGGAAAAAAAATAAAAAGGAGAAAAAAGTGGCAGATCGCTGTCTCCTTAACACAAAGGGTTCCCAGTCTCCAATTTCCCTGTGTATTCCAAAACTCCCCAAGCGATATAGTCACTGGCAACTTATTTGTTCTAAACACAATGGGTGTTTTTCAGAGCTGGTCTTAATGCTGTAATAGCAGCATTTCTCACTGCTGACCCTGCCTTCTTTTGTGACAGCAGATTTTCCCTCCTTTCTCTCTGGCTCCTTTTCATTCTCCTCCCGAGGTCCCTTGCCCTTTAATTTGGGAGTTGCTTGGAGGTTCTGTCCTATCTCCTCTCACCCCATATACTCTTCTAATGAAATATCCTTTGCTGTCTGACTAAAGGTCATCTGTATTTTGATGAGCCTCAGACTTATCCCTAGCCGAGATCTTCTAGACCTGAACGTCCAACAGGTCATCAGCTGCCTTCACGTGAATGAGCACCAGGCCTCTCTAACCCAACACGTCCAACATGTCTCCCCCTCCTGTCGCTGGTCGGTGAATACCTGTCATTCACCCAGGCAACCCAGCCAGACATTTGAGCCTCATCCTTCATCCTCTTCTCTTCTTTAGATCACAACTATTTATGCACCATAAACTGTGCTAGGTAGGCCCAGGGCAGAGTAGTAAACAAGGTCAAAACGGTCATTGCCCTCATGGAGCTTATAACCTTGGACTCTTCCTTACTCTTGCCAATCCTGCCAACTCTCTGTGCTGTTGTTCTTGAGACAGTCCCCTGTTCTCTATCCCCACTGCTGCTTTCCTACTTTAGGTATCCATCATTTCTTGCCTTGATTGCCTCAATCCTTAACAGCTTCCTAATTATTTCTCTGATTCTAGGCTTGCCTTTCCAAACCGTTTCCACAAATCTGCCTAAAAGCAATCTTACCACACCATCGCCACTTAACATGCCTCAATGGTTTCTCTCTGCTCTTAGGATAAGGGTAAAACTTATCGTTAAATAGCTAAAAGGAAGGGTTGGACAAAAGCCTGTAGGAGCCCTGGGAAGGAAGACATGGTGTCCTTTCAAACCTGAAGTCTTTAAATATTCATTTGACATTGTTCATCAGGAAACACTGGTTCTATTAATAAATATCTATTTATATCCCAAGTTAGAAATTTGCTATATGCATTAACTATAACAGCATCTGTTTAAAGCATACATGATTCATACACGTATAAAAATGGGATCTTGCTCCACATATTGATATATTATGTAACCTCCTCTTTTAATTTTCATATCGTAGATGTCTTTCCGTGTCATTAAACATTCTTCTACCATATCATTTAAATGTCTACACAGTATTTAATTGACTTGTTTATTTTTAAATTGGATCTTTTCCAAAGTGATATACGTACAAGTTAAAAAAATCAAACAGTATCAAAGGGTTTAAAGAAAAAAAAAAACAATAGCACCCTGTGGCATCTGTCCCCACTTAAATGCTGGTCCCCAGAAGCAACTGAGAATATATTCGTTGTTGCTTCTCCTAATTTATTTCTGTATTTGCAAACAATATGTGTATGCTGCTTTTTATTGATTTATCTATTTTATCTGCAACTTCCCATCATTCACTTCCCAGTATAAGGTAGTCATTCAACAAATACATATTGCTCACCTACGACGCGTCAGGCACTGTTCCAGGCATCAGGAATCCAGCAATGAGCAAGGCAGACAAGGCTGTTGCATTCAAGAAACTTAAATTCTAGGAGAAAGACAATTGAAAAGCAAATAACTAAATAAAAACAATGTAATAAATTGCTATGTGCTATCAAGGAAATAAAATAGGGTGATAGAAATTTGAAACACTTTCAGTAGGGTGGTCAAGGAATGTTCATCTGAGGTGACATCTGGGTTGGGCCCTGAATGATGAGAAGAGCCTGCAATGTGAAGATCCAGCAGAAGTGCTGTGTAACAGGGACCCCGCAACAATGGCATTAAGTAAGTTTTTTTTTTTTTTTTCCCCTCATATAGTAGCCTGAGGCAGGTCATCCAGGGACTTGGGCTCCTTCTATATTCTTGCTCCTCCAGTCCCTCCTCTGTAAGGTCCAGATGGCTCCACCACATCCATGTGCCAAACGGGAAGGTGGAGAAAGGAGGAGAGCACACTCACACTCTTCTCTATGAGGGTACAACTCAGCAATTTCCCACCTCTTTTACTCACATTGTTTTGGCCAGACTTTAGTCACAGACGCACACCTAGCTGCAAGAGAAACCTGAAATGCAGTTCTAGTCTGGGCAGCATGCATGATAAGGAATTTTTATTCTAATTGCAATTGGAAGCCATGAGAGAGTTTTTGGCAGTGAACTGATTTGACTGTTTTCTCTCACATCTACCCCATCTCCATTTCTTAATAGCATTATATCACTAATTTTGATTATTAATTACTATTTACATCAGCATTAGTATGTAAATATTGTTCATTACAGAACCAAGTAGTATAGATTTCCTTTTCTGTACAGCTTTTAGTTGGCCTCGCTAATATCCTTTATTTTTCATATACATGATCATATACACATGCACAAAACTTCATCCCAGATTCTCCATCGTATCATTGATCAAATCATCTATTCTGTCCAGTTTACTTTTGTTCTGTCTTCCAAAATCTAGTTAAAATCTCTCATCCATTGATGTCTCCACTACTATCTTCTTTTCCTTGTGAACGTTCCTTTTTAATATCTTTACTACCATGAATATTGAGATGGAGAGGGAAAAAATAAGCATGATCTATCCACCAATTTAATTGCAATTCCATTAACATTTTAGCTTAAGAATTCTTTTACAATAACTTTTGACCTTGTAATATACCTTTCAAATGAAATTCTCCTTTTGACATTTTGTGAGGCTACAGAACAGATTAAAATGGATTTCAATATGTCTTTGTCAAATTTTTGTTCCTTTGAAGGTGACTGAATGCCAAGAGGGGAGGGGAGGTGGCCCGGCCTTAATAGGGCTACACTCCTCCTCATCATTCAACTCCCGGCTCTGACATCACCTCTGCCCACCCCGTTCTACTTCCCACGCAATGTATTATGATCACTTGTACCACGCCTTGTATATTCCACTCGCCCTTTAAAGGCCAGCATCTCTGTCTTTTGGGTTGTTGTTGAACTGCTCACCTTATTGCCTGGATTACTTCAGTGAACACTTCAATATTTCTGCCATGTATGGATTCTTTCCACCTCTTCCTTGAGAGGAAGGTTTTATTCACAACCGTCTTTGATTCTTTCTAGATATAATTGCCACTCTTAGCTTTTATCTCCCCTATGAGCATTTCAATTGTATTCAAGCTTAAAATCCCACCTCCAATGCTACTTTGTTCCTGAAGATTTCTCTAAGGCATCCAAGTCCCTATCTTCTGTCCCCCACAGTGTCCTACACATAAATAACATTCAGTAAATGTTTCCTGAATGAATAAACTAAGTCACCTAATGAGGATCGTATATATTTTATACTATGTATTTCAGAGAACATTTTCAAGCTTCTATCATTCATGAGAAACAGCTGAGAAGTCTAGCACTGCTAACATCAAGCACCGTGCCTAGCCCAGAAGCAGATCTGCAGCAAAAGGATATTTAATGTTTTCCTCCACTGCGTATTTGGCACAGCAAGGATAATGTAAACAAACCCATCTGTTTCCTCTCATCCAAGGATTTCCCAATGGTGACCAAAAAAACTTTGTGCTGAACTTCTAATGACTCCTGACTTATCTCACCTGTTCTTTGTCAGAAACTTATTAAAAATTTTGATACATATGAATATGTTACTAGGACACAACCTGGAATAAGAATAGAATTCGTATATAAAAGTCAACAGCTTTGAAACAAGAAGGTAAGTTTCTTGGCTGATTATCTATTCTCATGACATGTGAGTAGCTGGCTTGTTTAAAACACTATGTTTTTTACTATGTATGTTTTTTAAAAAAACTTGATCTTAACCAGGAATTACATCTTATAGGATTTAGGGCCAAAAGGGACCCAAATAAGTTATCTATTTCATTATCCAACTTTTTCAGAGAAGATCTTTAAGAGCACATTGCAATTTTAAAGTTTAAAAATTGGATAAAGATTTACATTTTATATATTCACATCAACACTGTGGACCATTTTTATAAATGACATTGCTTATTTAAGGTCAGCTGATGTCTCTATCCTGACATTTAAAAACCCTCTTATCTCAAGTCTTCCATTCTAACTTATAATTATGAAGTTCATTTTGCTTCCCTTCTGCAATCTGAGGAAGTCAGCGTCTTACCTGCATTACATAAAACCACTTCAGGATACCTGGAATGCTGCTATGCTTCTTAACTTTATCCTGTTAATTAATTCAAGTAAATCTCATTGGACCCAAATTGTAGGCTTGTCATTATTAAACATCATCATCTTCTAGCAATTCCAGGCCAAAGTCTATAAAACTGACTATTTTGCTTAGGTTTAAATAATATATTTCAGAACATCCATTTAATTGAGCTTTCTGTACACTGTTCTCTTTTAAAACAGAGCTAATGAAAAGATGCTCCACGTCATTAGTCATTAGGGAAATGCAAATCAAAATTACAATGAGATACCACTTCACACTCACCAAGATGGCTATAATAAAAAAACTGTAACAAATGTTGGTGAGAACGTAGAGAAATCGGAACCCTTGTGCATTGCTGGTGGGAATGTAAAGTGGTACAGCATTTTGGAAAACAAGTTAGCAGCTCCTCAAAAAGTTTAAACACAGTTACCACATGACCCAGCAATCCTACTCCTAGGTCTATATCCAAGAGAAATGAAAATATATATCCGCATAAAAAATTATATACCAATGTTTGTTTATAGCCAAAAAGTGGAAACAACCCAAATATCCACCCCGACAGATGAGTGGATAAACAAAATGTGGTATTTTCAAACAATGGAATGTTATTTGGCCATGAAAAGGAAGTACTGATATGTGCTACAACATGGATGAATCTTGAAAATACTACGCTAAGTGAAAAAAGCCAATCATAAAAAACCACATATTGTATGATTCTGTTTATAAGAAATGTCCAGAATAGTTGAATCTATAGAGACAGAAAGATTAGTTGTTGCCTAAGGTCACGGAAAGTGGGTAGAAGAGAACTGGGGAGTGACTGCTATTAGGTATAGGGTTCTTTTTGGATGATTAAAATGTTCTAAAACTGATCATGGCGATGGTTGCACAACTCTGTAAATATACTAAGAACCATTGAATTCTACATTTTAAATGGATGAATTATGTGGTATGTTAACTATATCTCAATAAAGCTGTTTTTAAAAACTTTAAAGAACAGAGTTCAGCATTCTCCACGCATAAAAGACAATAATAAAAAAGAATTGGCTGATAAAGCAAAACGAGGATATTTGGCCTTTATTCCCCTTCCAGATACTGCTGCTTTACCTCACTTAACAATTTTATCTGCTTACCCCATGTGATACGTAATCAGAGCTCGAAGCCTCAACAGGAAGTCCATAACAGTTCCTTCAAACAAACTTAAAAAACAGTTTAATAACATTATCTAATAGTGTAGTAAAGCCCTGCTTTGATGCCATTTTAAGATCTTAAGCTCTTGCTTTCCATTTTGAAATAACAGAAGGGCTTATACAGATAACGCAATTTGACTTTACTAAACTTTTTTCCTTGAAAAAAAATGTCTATCATATTTGGGACAAAGCAAATAATGTTCTTAGGTGTTTTTAAATCCCTAATCTACTATAGTTCTATCAGGACTTAAACCCAGAAAATTAAGTCCAAAACATAAGAGTGGCACTTACATAAAACCAAGTTTTGATTTAAATTGAAACAGCTATTTAAAGACCAGTCCAATTGATCACCCATGAGTTGTTCACATAGTTTCTAAATTAGTTTCATGTGTATTCTGTTTCACCAATGAGATCACATAACTTCATCTACCCCATCTCACCTTTCTCAAGATATGAAACCAGACAAATTAATTTCCTAGGTATTTTACATACATTACCTTTCACCCAGCCCTCTAAAGAAAGCTTAGTTTCCTCAAAGACAAGGACCTCGTTCTAAACCTCAACCGCTCGCAGAGACCCCACAACGGTAATGTGTTTCTCAAAGTCCAAGACTGGGGCCAGTTGTCCGGTCAGGCTACAATACATACACTGTTTGTGCTATTAATGTATGTGTCTATGTCGATATGTGTATCACATGTATCTTTATCTACTCATCTATCTTCTATTTATTATTTATACTTCTTTGCCCCCAAATCTTCAAGAAGTCCCAATTTTCTTTAGAATACCCTTCAAACTCCTTAGTATAGATTTTGAATCTCTTTGCCAACTTCCCCATCTGTCCTTTCTAGGCTGCGCCTCACATGCCAACCCACCAGTTACTCAAAGCTCCCCTTCCACACATATGCGCTGTCATGCTTCCAGGCCTTTGCTGTCCCTTGGATTGCTATCCAGTCTATGAAAAATCTGTTAAAATTTTAAGGTCCATGTCAAAAGTTACCTTCTCTATGGACCTTTCCTTTATCAGAATTAATTTCTCCTTTTAAATGCCCCCACAGCACTTTGTCTAGCATTATACTCCTTATCCCAGCTTGACCAATATGATGCCTAGGGACATGTCTTCTCTCCTAATATTAAGTCTGTGATGTCTGAGACCATTTATGCATAAATCCCCTAACAAAGCACATGCTGTATCCCCTGCACCCTATACAGAAAATCACTCCATAAATGCTTGCTAGATTGAACTATTCTTATATTTGATTCCCCATAACACTAAGAATGGTGTGGGCACATACCAGTGAATCAATACATCATGTTAATTGATGAAATATAAGTTCCTGGAGGAAGGATTCAAATGCTCAATGACTGATTTTAGTGACAATTAAACAAAATGATAGACCTTGACACACAAAAAATTTATTCTCTAAAGTGTTCCTACACGAAATTGAACTTAAGTAACAGTTTAATGTACCAAAACAATTAGCTGAGTATTTAGTTTTAATGTATTTTTATTTTCAGTGGTTCTTCTGGAATACAATGGTTTTCATCTGAGGAATACACATAAAAGAATTTGGAAGTCAATTCTTAGAATATAGATGGATTTTTGTCACTGTTTATTCAAGGTTCATTCAAGCATTTATCATTTATGAGAACACTGGGCAGACACTGAAAAAGGTACTGGATCATCAATGAATAAGACATGGGACCTGCCCTTGAAGTTTTTACAGTACACTGGGGGAAAGATCTCAAAGGAATTTAGGTTTTGGTGCTTCTGAAAAACTGGTACTAATTAGCTGGATATTGATGAATCTGCAAGTTCTTTAAAATGTACTCTTTTAAATTCAGATTATAACATTTATGTTTCAATGCTTACTAAAAAAAAAGCTATAACAATATTTAGAAAATCATTGTTATTGACACAAACAGCAAAAGAACATAATTAGACACTATGAATCAGGGCTGAGACTAGGGTAAGACAGGAGAGGTTTCTTAGAGCAAAATTTAAAGAGGTACTCGCTCTCGGGGACCTCAAATGCAGGGTCAGCCTGAAAAAGGAGTGCCTCTTTAAATTTAGCACCCTAGGCACCTCCCCTGCCTCGCTTTGGTTCTGGCCCAGCTATGAATGTTTACAAAAATAATTTTGTGGTACACCTGGTTCTGTACATTTGGTATGTTCCATTACAAATGTTTTATAAACTATTTCTGGTTTATCAAAAATAGAATTTTGAAATTATAGAGGGAATGCATTACTATGCAAAGAGAATATGTCTATTTTGGGGAGGAAAGGGTAGATACTAAGGGAAAGGGAGAGAGAAAAACAGAATTAGCATGTTAAAATGATTACCAAGTTAAAAACTTCCAAGTGTTCAGATTAGAAGTAATTCTCATAACGAAACTGTTCTATTATCCCTAACTATTAACTTACACTTTTGCTAACTTCAAATCACTTCTTTATTGGCACCTTTCCAAGATCAATACCAAATGAACTGAATGAATAGGAATAAAGCAATGAGATAAGTTATAAGCTAATATCAACACTCTTTCAAGACACATCATTTTGGAGATTAGTACCTGAAGATGATTCTCTTCTTAGTTCCTTAGTCTAGTTATTGATGGTTATGCAGGACCGAATAAGGAAATTCTGGATACACTTGATCCACTGGAGTACCACTCAACTAACAAAGCATTAATTTAAACTAGTTGTCCTAAAAAGCAGTTTCATATTTAGGTAAATATTAAATATAGAGTGAGTGATAATTTATTAATAGATTTAAAAGGCACTGACATTAAGTGGTGGGAAAGGTTTTTAGATCAAAGTAATAAGAACTTGAAATCAGCCTTTCAAGTGTCACTGCACCTGGTAATACAATGTTCAATGTCAGATAAAATTTTAAAGCAGCTTTCTGAAAAGTTCCAAGGACATATAAAGTAAAACGTTTCTCCCCGTGTTGCCTTGATTACACCTCCCCTTCTCTACACATTTTTTAGGATATTAAGATCTGCTATCCATCTATTTTGGGTTGGTGGTAGGTTTCTTTTTCTTTCATTTCACTTTAAACTTGAAAATTTTTACCTACCAAAGTGTTAGGTATTAGAACTAAGAATTTAATATAGAGTTCTCAACAGAACCTAGAAAAGCTTGGTTGTGGCTGTGACTTATCTATAAAACTATTTGCTATGGCCCCTAAATGAGGTTTTGCAAGTTCTGCAGTGATAGCAGCTAAACAAAATCATTTCAAGCTGCCATAAATGGTGATGTTTGTGTAGAAAGATGTTTTTTCATAGGATAATAAAAAGGCTAAGGCAGCTCTTAAACTAACATGCCTGGATTTTCAGAGTAGAACATTCAAAATCATAAAAAAATCTTTCTACCAATGAAAAATGACAAATCTAGGAACAACTATTACTTAATAAATGAAAATGACCTTAGATGACTTGCTCATCTCCCAAATGTTAAGAATACCTACAATTATAGACTATATAAAGTTTTTCTAACCATAACTCTTAATTAATAACTTACAAAAAGTTTAGAACATCAAATCAAGTTAAAATATTTTAAATTTGTGATTGAAGTCAACTGAGCACAGTTAATGCTAGTTAAACACTACCATTGTGCCCCCAAAAGCTTTTCTTATCCTAAATGTGATCCCTACAACTCTTACCTCTACAACAAACTAAAATCCAAGCTATGAAATAAAATTCTTGGAGAATACTATCCTTCTGGTGACTCAAATCTTTATTGAAAATTTTCTATGAATGTTTATATGAAAATGCTGATTAATAAATCCCCAATTTCCTTGCTAGTATTAATACAAAAACACATATACTCTTGCAAAATCTCATTATACTAGTTGTTTTCTTAATTTAGATCATATAAAACATTTTTAACATGCATTGGCCCAAAATTTTCACTTTGGATCAACTACTCAATCCATGTTGGAGAGATCAAGGTTCATAAATAAATTATATAATATCATTTTATAAAAAATAAAACTTTAATTTAAACTTTTAGTTATCTGATGTCTTGGGTAAATACTTTAGATAAACACCATTCATGCAAACTTTTCTGCAGCCTTTATTGGGTGATAGGAACTTTGAATCATCTTCAAAGCCAAATGTTCAATATTTTCATTGAGTCTATAAAATTGCATGAATGTCACAACTATAAATCCTAAAAGCCAAAAGAAATTTGATAACCTCCATGAAATGGGCCAATTATTTGAAAGATAACCACCTGTCAAAACTCACATATGTGGAAAGAGACAATGTGAATAGGCCCATATCTATTATGGCATTTTCAAATAATGGAATGTTATTTGGCCATGAAAAGGAAGTACTAATACATGCTTCAATACATAGAAATTGAATTAAAAATGGATAACCTTCCAAAACAGAACGTACCAGGCTCAGATGGGTTCATTGGTGAATTCTACCACACATTTCAACAAGAAATTATACCAATTCTCTTTCAGAAGATAGAAACAGAGGGATTATTTCCTAACTCATTCAAGAGGCCAGCATTACCCTATTACCAAAGATAATAAAGAGATTTTAAGAAAACTACAGAGCAGTATCTCTCATGAACATAGATATAAAAATTCTCAGTATCTCTAATGAACATAGATATAAAAATTCTCAACAAAATATTAGTACACTGAATCCAAACAATGTGTAAATTGAAAATTATACCACAATCAAGTGGGATTTATCCTAGGTGTATACAAACCTGGTTTGAAGATCAATTAGTGTACTCCATATCAAAAAGCTGAAGAAAATCACATGATCTTATCAATAGATGCAGAAAAAGCATTTTACAAAATCCAGTACTCATTCATGATAAAAACTTTCAGTAAACCAGGAATAGAGGGGAACATTTCCTCAACTTAATAAAGAACATCGACAAAAACTCTACGGCTAACATCATTATTTAATGGTGAGAAACTAAAAGCTTTCCCACTAACATTACAAATAAGGCAAGGATGTCCCCTCTTACTACTCTTTCCAACATTAGAAGTCCTAGTTAATGCAACAAGACAAGAAAAGGAAATAAAAATTATACAGCTTAGGAATCAAGAAATAAAACCTCTCTGTTCACAAATGACATGATTGTCTATGTAGAAAAGCAAACAATTATACAAAGGTTGTAGAATACAAAGTTAATATACAAAAGTCAATTGCTTTCCTATATACCATCAATGAACAAGTGGAATTCGAAATTCAAAACACAATACCATTTACCTTAGCACCAAAAAAAAAAAAAAAAAATGAAATACTTAAGTGTAAACCTAACAAAATGTGTACCAGACCTATACTGGAAAAACTACAAAACTGATGAAAGAAATCAAAGAACTAAATGGAAATATTCCATGTTCCTAGATAATAAGACTTAATATTACTAAGACGTCAGTTCTTTCAAACTTGATCTATAGATTCAACACAGTCCTAATCAAAATCCCAACAAGTTATTTTGAGGATATTGAGAAACTGAATCTAAACTTAAGATGGAGAGGCAAAAGGCCAAGAGAAGTCAACACTATATTAAAGGAGAACGCAGTTGGAGAACTGACACTACCTGACTTAAGATTTACTATAAAGCTACAGTAATCAAATGAGTGTGGTATTGTTAAAAAAAAATAGACGAATAAATCAGTGGAACAGAATAAAGAGCCCAGAAATAGATCCACATAAATACAGTCAGCTAATCTTTGACAAAGGAGGAAAAGCAATGCAATAGAGAAAAGATACTCCTTTCAACAAGTGGTGCTGGAACACCTGGACACCCACATGCCAAATAATAAATTTAAACACAGACCTTACAAATATAACTCAAAAGGGATCACAGATCTAAGTGTAAAACACAAAACACTAAAACTCATAGAAGATACCACAGGAGACAATCTAGATGACCTTGGGTATAGCAGTGAGCTTTTAAAATACAATACCAAAATCATAATGCATGAAAGAAGCAATAACATGGGCTCCATTAAAATAAAAAACTTCTGCTCTGGGCTAGGAGCAGTGGCTCACACCTGTAATCCTAGCACTTTGGAAGGCTGAGGCAGGAGTATTGCTTGAGGTCAGGAGTTTGAGGCCAGCCTGAGCAAGAGTGAGATCTTGTCTTTACAAAAAAAAAAAAGAAAAAAAAAAAAAAAGAAAAATTAGCCAGGCATGGTGGCACGTGCCTGTTGTCCCAGCTACTCTGGAGGCTGAGGCAGGAGGATAGCTTGAGCCCAGGAGTTTGAGGTTGCAGTGAGCTATGATGATGCCACTGCATTCCAGCCTGGGTGACAGAGGGAGACTCTGTCTCAAAAAAAAAAACAAAAACAAAAACAAAAAAACTTCTGCTCTGTAAAAGACATCGTCAAGAGAATGAGAAGACAAGCCATACACTGGAAGAAAATATTTGCAAAAGACATATCTGATAAAGGACTATTATCCAAAATATATAAATAACTCCTAAAGCTCAACAATAGCTGGGTGAAGTGGCATGTTCCTATAGTCTCAGCTACTTGGGAGACTGAGGAGGGAGGATCATTTGAGGCTAGGAGTTTGAGGCCATAGTATACAATAATCAGGCCTGTGAATAGCTGTTGTACTCCAGCCTGGGCAACATGGCAAGATCCTGTCTCAAAAAACAAAACAACACTAAGAAAACAACCCAATTAAAAAGTGGGCCAAAGGTCTGAGCAGACACCTCATTAAAGAAGATATACAGATGGCAAATAAGCATATGAAAAGGTGTTCTACCTCATATGTCATTTGGGAAATGCAAATTAAAACAGCAATGAAATATCATACATACTGACAACACCAAATGCTAGTGAGAATGTGGAGCAACAGTAACCTTCATACAGTGTTGGGGGGAATGCAAAATGGCAAAACCATTCAGAAGACAGTAGTTTCTTATAAAACTAAACATACTCTTATCACACTACCCAGCAATCTCAATCCTTGGTATTTACCCAATGGAGTTGAAAACTTATGCCCACACAAAAACCTGCATATGGATGTTTATACCAGCTTTATTCATAATTGCCCAAACCGGGAAGCAGCCAAGATGTCCTCCAGTAGGTGAGGGGATAAACAAACTGTGGTACATCCAGACAATGGAAGAGTACCCAGCACCAAAAAGAAATGAGCTATCAAGCCATAATGACACATGGAAGAACCTTAAATACATATTATTAAGTGAAAAAAGCCCATCTGAAAAGGCTACCTACTATATGTTTCCAACTATATGACATTCTGGCAAAAGCAAAACTATGGAGACAGTAAAAAGATCACTGGTTGCCAGGGATTATGGAGAAGAGAAATGAATAAACACAGCACAGAGGATTTACAGGGCAGGGAAAATGGATGATATCACAAAGGTTGATATGTGTCATTATACATGTGTCAAACCATAGAATGTACAACAAACAGAGTGAAGCCCAATGTAAACTGCGGCCTGTGGGTGACTGTGACGTGTCAATGTAGGTTCCTTGACTGTAACAAATAAACCACTCTGGTGTACATGTGTCGGGGCAGGAGGTACATGGGAATGTCTGTATCTTCCACTTTGTTGTGAACCTAAAACTTCTCTAAAAAAATAAAGTCTATTAAAAAGAAAACAAACAAAAAAAACCCCACCGAAGACACCAAAGCAAATTTTATATTAATTTTTATTTAGGTATACATATAATATAAAAATTTAATCTCATAATTTTAAAGATGCATAATTACTTATATATAATGTTTCAATCTAGTTTATCAATTATCGTGAATCCTTTTGGTCTCTGAACCTGCCTTTGTTTCCTCCCCTAAGGCTTGATGCAAACTGTAACTGCCTCCTGGAGGGGAGGGGCAACAAATTAAAGGTACTAGGGAGACACAGTCTCAGTTATCTTTGCTGAGAGGCGTTCAGCACCATGAACACGTTATTCAAACATAAATGAGAAAATAAACTATGTGAGCAATCTTCATGAGGTTTTTCATGTAAAGTGTATTTCATATCACTATAGACTTAACTACTAACAAGCTATATCTAAGGTACTTAACTAATACTGAGTCTTCTGAGGTATCATCAATATCCAGCTTCTAATTTCCACTCTTTAAAATATTTCTCCATTGTGCTCCTAGATTTCCAGGTGCCAATGTTTACAGTAGGAATGATTTTCTGGGGCTTCAGCCACTGGACAAAGCGCTTCATTTCTAGGTAGCTGCTGTGTTCGCTATAAGGAATTCCTGTAACACCAAAGAAAAGATATTGTGTACTAAAAATCAAACCAATAAAAAAATTCACAAGCATAAAATAAAATAAAATAGAAAAGCAATCCAGGGTATTTTTGCAGTCAAATGCTCTACGACTGAGCAATACCCCCAAGGGTATTTTTCTTAAAAACTCCTTGGTGCCTTAGTTCTGACAAGAAAATTTGTTGATATCTTTTATGGATAATAAAGATTGAAACACTAAAATTACATAAAACTTAGAACATTAAAAAATCTATTACTTTTCTATGTATACACTTAATAATATGCATTTCTAGAGAGTCCTATTTAAGCAGAATTTTCTTCTTTTAACAATTCTTCCCTTTAGACATTTTGCTTGGCTATGGATTTCAGGAAAATCTGGAAGAAATGTGAGTAAAATATGAAGAATAACAAGCAGGACATTCTTGATTTCCAGGGCAAATAAGCATATTCCAGTCCCTAAACTTTGTACACATAAAAATAAATATATAAATAAAAATTAAATCCTAAAAATCACTTTATCTTCTTTATGGAAGATCAAGTACTATAGAGGAAGGAAGGAGGGATCCTGTTTTGAGCAAGCAGAGTCTTTAGAGGCCAAAGGTATGTTTTGAGTAACCAGAGTCTTCAGAGGCCGCGAGTGAGTCACAGGCCTAGTGACATACCAAACATGTTTCCAGCAGCCATCACTGCATTAAGCCAACTCTGAGGGCACTGGTAATCCTCCTCCGAGGGATGAACACATCAAAGTCAAGTCTGTGTCTCCTGCTGTCATCACAGCCAATCTGTCAACTTCCTGCTCCCAATCTTACACGTCACCTGGCCTTCCAGCATACAGCCACAGTACCCCTCCTTTCAAGTAATTCTACAATTTTCTCTAAAATATCGTTGATCACACAAGTGAAATGGTCTGTATTAATTAATGTCTCTCTACTAGGCAAGCTCCTTATATCTGTTTACAATGGACTAGATACAGGTTTAGAGTTGTAGAAAGAATTGAAAACTCTTGAATTGTTCTTCAGGGCTTGCCTATGTTTCTTGGATCTCAACTTTACAACACTTTTTAAAAATGTCAAGAAATTATAAACATTAAAAGTGAGAAAATTTAATAATTATACCATATATTGAAATGTTTCCTTTGGTCTGGGGAATAACATCTGCCATACTAGTTAACTTGTTAGAGTGTGTCCATCCTGTAGGTCGAAAAGCCAAAATCTGATCATATTTCCCACCACACTTCTTCAAATGACTCTGCAAACCCTGTAAAACAAAAATAGCATATTGATTTCATGGTCAATGGAGATGGGTTATGTGTAATAAAACAGAATGATTAAAGATGTTACACTGGCACAGTTATGGGGAATTTTCCCTTGTCAGGCACTAGCTTGCAACAACCTAGTGTAGTGCTTCTAAAAAATAAAGTTACCGAAAAAAAATCTAAAATCTTTCTCTTCTTTACATATCTAAAGTTAAACAAGCTTAAGTACAATCTGAAAAAAGCATGATGAGGCAACTTTAAACATAAGCAATTATACATAAACAAATTATAATTCAGATAGCTACCAAAAAAACCCAACCAAGTGAAACTACTCTCCAAATCCTACTACACAGAGATACTAACACTGGTAAACATCAGTGCAAACATATCTCCATACATATATACCAACAGGGAATTGACAGATGAATAGAAAGAGACAATTTTATAAAATGGCACTATATTCAGTAGATATATATTATGCTTAGTAACATTCTCAGATGTTTATTCTCTTTAAATATGAACTAGATTAATTTAAAAACTCTTCATGCCACTACAGTTAAAACTAATATGCTCTCCTTGTTAAGTCTTGAGTAGAACAGAACTTTCCCAAACTAATGTCATGATAAATGATGACATTTAATAAAACTCTTGTAAAATCAACGACCAAAGTTCAATCTCTGAAAGATAAGAGAAATCCCATTAAAGATAATAATGGCACAAGAGATACAAAAAAATCTAATACTTTCGGTCTTAAGACTAAAACCCGGAGTTTCAAAGGCTTGGAATGAATAAAAAGATTCATTTCATTGATGAATGATTAATAATTCTTTGATTTTTGTATCAAACGATAATCTTTTATTAATTTTAAGTCCATACAAGAATACCTACCATAAAACAGTCATTATTTCTTACCAACTACTATGCCCACTGGAAAAAGTTTAAGTTATGGATATATAAGTAAGTTTCCATTACAATAACCCAGGCTCTGCTATTTTTCAAGTTTTTGTCTTGCTGAGTCTAGGATCTAGCCAATGCTATTTGTTTAACTGCTATTCCTCCTGCCTTTGTTCTCCCAAAAAAGAAAATAATAGGAAACTGAGGCTTAGAGCAATTATACGTGTATACCGTAAACTGAGAATCCAACCTTCAATATATCAAATCTATCCATTCCTATTTATCTCTGTAAAAATACCCTGGAGAATCAAATAACTAATTTTTGCTGTTTATGACACAAATTAGAGTTACCACAAAAACATTATTAACCTGTACCACAAACAAGAACTTATGACATCATATAACCTGAACCTATGAAAAGACTGCCAGCAGCCACTAGTCATCCATCAACCACAATTTGAGAACTACTCTCATGAGGAAATTTCTTAAGAATAATATAATCAACATGGAATCCCCGATCTATGACTTGTCTCTCTATTGGTAACCAGTTTGTGAGAAAAATGCTTTTGACAATGTTACTAAAATTATTTTCTCAGTATGCAAATAATCATCTGTAACATCACTGTTATAAATTTTACCGTATTTAATCAATCAGGTTTAAATCAGAGGTGGTGGTGAACTAGACAGCATGAATGGTATTACTTACAGCATTTCACAGGCTTTCAAGCAGGCCTTGGATACCCTGAAAACTGTATTAGGTTTACCTTTTCACAAAAAGCCATTACTTCTCATGCAACAAAACTATTTTTGGCTGGTAAAAAATTGACTATTAAGTGCTAACTATAATACAACATTATGGCAACCATCAGCTTCTGCTCCATCTGTGTTTTGGAGATAAGAAATCTTCAAAATATGTGATCAATACCTGGTCACTTTAATGGAGGAAGAAGAGAGACTACCAAAGGCAACACCAGTAAATATCTGTTCCAGTATTATACCGAGCACTAGCATCGGAGTGGAGGGCAAGAGGATACAGACCTCACCTTCTGGAAGCTTACAGCCTAGTGGGCATAAAGCCCACCTTCTGGATCTCTTCTAATGGAAACCATCTGCCCTTTCTTAATTTTTTCTAACGCTCATCATCTACTGTAACATCAGCACCAAGGAGCCTTACAGACTGATCTTTTCACAAAGGACCTAGATGTGGAAAAATATAGACTTACTGACTATTAAAAATATAGACTAGATCGCTCCTTCTCAAAAAAATAAAAATCAGATTGAACACTTCTGAATCATTAAAACCAATTTGAATTCCTGTATAAAGAACTGCACTTGAGTTTGTAGTTGTCTGAAGATTTAAATCTGGTTTAAGTTTGGATTTGTAAATATATGCTCTCTAAAAGGCGGCCATGCCGTATGTACCAGAACACGCAGTCTGTAAAGTGGTAGGTTATGAGGGAATTGTCAGAGAGGAAGGGGTGGCCCTCCTCCTGCTGCAAGCTGATGAATCTCTGTTTCAGATCCCACTTGGAGACCTTACTTCGCCACTTACTCCCTTATCTTGTATACCTTCAATTTCTCCCTATCCCCTCACAATATAAAAACCCTCATATCTGTTGGCTAACAAACAAGCAAACCTCCTCCCAGTGGACATCAACCTATCCAGCCCCTCTTCACAGCCATGCTCTAGGCTTCCTGCCTCCATTTCCTCACCTCTCATTCACTCTTTTTCAGTTCGTGAACATTATAGCAAAATACACCGTGTTCTGCATTATGCACTGAATTGTTTTAAATATACAGGTTTGATGTATTATATTAGCAGGTATCAAAATGTTAGTATACGGAATAAATCTTAGTATATGAAGAAATCTGAAAAATAAGCCCTCAAATCATGGTGAGGTCACATCATATGTGCCTTAATTTACACCTTGGAACTAATGTTAGAAATTCCTTTTAGGATATACTTTCAAGATTTCATTTAATCCTCGCACCAAGTAAATTTTCAACATATCATATATCAATGTTACAGAGGCTTAATATTAATATAAAATGGATAGACCTGAAGAAAAGGAAGAACTCCTTAGAATTCTCTACTCATTTTCCCACTCACTCAGAAAGAACTGGAAAATGATCTTAAAAATGAAAGGTTTGAATGACCAGATAGCTGCATACTTTCTATTGTTGTTCCTGCCTATATTTTAGTTCTCCAGTTCCTAAACTCCTGGTGGGCATATGAATTACTCTATAGACTTGCACATAAGGAAAAATTACAAACATCTTAAATTCCCCTTAAAAGATTTTCCAAGGCAAATTTTACTGTAAGTGATTGCACTATAATTAAATTCCTCTAAGTTAAATGCAGGTAATATGGGATTTCAGTCTACAATCATCAGATTACCTTTTCTAGTTCATCCTTAAAGATACATCTCTTGAATGCTTACCTTAAAATTAATTTGCATCATTGGGAGAAGATGAACCAATGAACTGCACATGTCTGTAGTGATAAGTGAATTAATTTCTGGTACATTGAGACATTGTAATGTTTTATATTTTTCTCGGGACATGCCCACTTTTGAACCTAAAACATCAGCAATGGCTATAGGCAAAGGAAAAGGTTAAAAATAGTAAAATTACAACTTGTGAAAGGAATAAAGTTATAATTTAATCAAATTTTAAAGAAGAATTTACCAAATAAAAGGAAATTCAAAACATTCACACTTTTACTGTAATATCTCAAAAAGGCCGAATAATTTCGTTGGCTGTGTGGAATAAATTATGTGAAAGCCAGAGAATTTATTTTTAAAGGCCTATCATTTATTATTTAAAACTACAAAAATGTATAGATAGGGGTAGAGGAAAGGAAGGAACTAAATTTGGAGAAGTTAGAACCCTGGCTTTACCACTTCCTATACTAATATTTGACATAATGTGACCATTACTTAAGAAGAAATGGAAAGCACTTTGCAAAATAGTGTAATACTACCTAGACAAACTATAGTTATACATCAAGAAAACATTTGGGAACAAAAATTAAAACTGTCCTCTAAAATAATTAACTGATATTATAGTTATCCTCAAAGAATACAGTAATACAACTATGCATTAGTCATCTTTCAAAGTTTATTAAAATAATAATGTAGCATGGACATTTGCTCTGTAAACTTCTTATAGCTATAAAGGCTAAGATAAATACATACTATCAAATGTTTCCGTAAAGTTAAGCTTTTCGAAGTTTAAACATATCACACTATCAAATTTTCCTTCAACATCAAAGGTAATATTGAATCATTTCAGGAAATAATTATCAAACGCAAGAGCAGAGCCTGAAAGGGCTTTATGCAAGAAGAATCTGATCTTTATAATATATTAATGTAAATTAGATACAGCTACCACCCACCTAGGAAGACTTTCTCTTTTCCAATAGAATAAGTGCCACACACAACAAGAGCACGTGGGTTTAAAGTTACAGCCTCAAAGGCAGTGTTGATGGCAAACTGGATAACCTCTTGCTGAGACGGAAAGGTGTATTCTGGGCTACAGTATCTGTAATATGGAAACATGGTACTTACTCAGAGAACAATAAGAAAGCCATAGCCTTAAGTTGGATGTTACTTTAGAAAACAAGCTTTAGCAAATGACACACAATGGCAGTGTAGTACCTTGACACCACAAGAGTTTCCTCACTGCCTGTGGTCAAAACTATTTGCTACCGGTTATTGCTAATTTTTGATGGAATTATAAGTTTTCAATTTACCTTTTTCATTATATTTCTTTTATCATCCTTAAATAAAGAAATTGCCTTTTGAAGACTTTTTTTCCTCCAAGAATATTTCTAGCCAGCCAGCTATTTTAGTTATAAATTATAAACCTCAATATCTTTTCTTTAATCCCAATCACTATCAAAGAAAATTCTATTGATAAGGATTATATTTGGATTAAAGAATTCTGATTTAATAAAAAATGATTAAAATAATGAAACTAAACATGAGTTTAATAAAATTAGTTTTAAATCAGTTAATATTCACATGGTTGACATCATCTCTTCTATAGACACAGAAATATATATTGTAGACACAGAAATATATAGACATACACACAGAGATCCAGTTGAGTCTATCTCAATACAATAACATGCAGTGAAAAATTAACCCTAGACTACTACCAATATGTATTTGAAATGAAAAGTAAGCATTTTTCCACTAAAAAATGTAATACACTACCAACACCAAAGAAACATATTTTTCCAATTTTCAAAATTGTTTTTGCTGGTCAATCACCAGAAAAGAAGAAAAAATACTAAGTCCTTTTTCCTATAGAAACTTACAAAGAAATTCAGAATTGTATATAGAACTAAGTAATACTTTTTTAACTTATTATTTTAATTTATCTAGTACTTAAAGTACATATAAAAGAATAGAAAAATTAATCATGGTGTGAGAAAACTGGCTACAGAAAGATCATCTTTTACTATAATATCCCATCTAAACACGCTTCTCCTTGAAACAGGTTGAAATAGTTGAGATATTTAATTTCTAACAAATTGGTGAGGTATTTTAATACATAATACCACGTTGTACACCATAAATATATATAATTTTTATCTGTTAATTATACCTTAATAAAGCTAAGAGTAAATATGTAAAAAAGTAAAATATAATGGCTTATACCATTATATTTACAGCACTCTGGAATTCAAAGCTGTCACTTATAAATTACCTCTTTGGGAAAGGAACAAAAGTAATGTTGAATACTCAGAAACAGAATCTCATTTTGGCTTCTGTTTTCTCTTCACAGTTATACTTAACAGCTATACAGACATTTTTATAAGGCAACCTAAAAAGGTATTTTCCTAAGGCTTGCTCCCAAATTTCTATTCCTTCTTTCAGTAACAGGATTCTCATATAAACATATTTTCAAAATTAAATTACAAAAAAATTGAGCTACAGTCAGTTAAGACATGTAATCCTAAATTTGCCCTTAAGCAAGTATATTTTTTTCAAACAGCATCCCTCTGATGAATAGCCTTAAAACAATAACTGGCAATAAGGCATCATTTTGATTACCTAAGCAAATGCTCAAATTATTCATAATACATAGAGCAAATACTGACAGTGGGAAAAGGAAGCAAACAAAGAAATTCTCTTACGTTGTATCTAAGTACAGCATATGGACTTTCTGGCCTGCAAGAAGAGAACGTTCCATGCTGGGATTTGCTCTGAAGTCTCCGGTATGTAATATGACAGTACCATTAGGAAGATAAAAAAGGATCATGACAGCACCTGGACAGCTGAACACAAAATTTCAAAGGAATATTCTTAACACAGGCAAAGCACCTAAAGGAAGTTTATCAACAAGTTAATACACTTTACTAGTTAACCATAATGACATAGCATTGTATTACAGAGGAAATGAACACCATAAAAAAGAATGGGTGACCAGCCTAACCAAGAGCAAGACCCCCTCTCTACCAAAACTAGAAAATTAGCCTGGTGGTGTGGCACACGCCCATAGTCCCAGCTACTGGGGAGGCTGAGGCAAGAGGATTGCTTAAGCCCAGGAGTTTGAGGTTGCAGTGAGCTACGATGATGCCACTGCACTCCAGCCCAGGCAACAGAGTGAGACTCTGTCTCAAAAAAAAAAAAGTGTTCAGGAAAAAACTCAGCAGGCCTGCGTTGCTCTTAAACTCTGCACATCTGCACATTACCAAGAAACACCTGTCTTCAGGACTGGCCCTTGGCTGGCTGGCTCCTGGGAAATGAGCTCTGAGCCCTACGAATATTCTGCCTGATAAGGGTGTTTTATATGCCTGAGGCACTGGGCTTTGAGATACTAGATTTATCACATATTTATGCTAACTATGTGATCTATGGTGAATACTTGAATAAAGCTCACTTAAAAAATCAAAACTAAAATTGGTGATTAAAAAAAGAAACAGCAGCGAAGTTAGCAGACAAAAACTTAAAGGAAGGCAACCTGAAGTAATAGCATTGGCCAGGATTTTAGGAAACCTAGATATAGTCTTACTTCTTTCCTAAACATCTATGATCTCTATGGTACAGAAGGCTAAACATTCTATGAAAAGCAGAAAAAAGCATAGTTGATAGTCGTGTTTTGACAACATAAATGCTGATAGTATTTTACATAAAAAACAAGAGGGAAAGGCCAGCACGGTGGCTCACGCCTATAATCCTACCACTCTGGGCTGAGGGAGGCAGATCGTTTGAGCTCAGGAGTTCGAGACCAGCCTGAGCAAGAGCGAGACCCCATCTCTACTAAAAATAGAAAGAAATTAGCTGGACAACTAAAAATATATAGAAAAATATTAGCCAGGCATAGTGCTGCATGCCTGTAGTCCCAGCTACTTGGGAGGCTGAGGCAGGAGGATCGCTTGAGTCCAGGAGTTTGAGGTTGCTATGAGCTAGGCTGACACCATGGCACTCTAGCCTGGGCAACAGAGTGAGACTCTGCCTCAAAAAAAAAAAAAAAAAAAAAAAAAAAGCGCGAAAAATGGAAACCATTTCCAAGAAAAAAATCTTCTAAATCTTTAGTGTCTAAAGTCTGTAAAATTTCTTAAAGGGAGGAAAAAAAAAAAACCTTTAGTATCTGAATGGAGTATAAGCTGTTAATTTGTATAAATGATATTAAAGAAAATGGCAAAAAGTTATCTTGCAAAGAACAGCAGAAATAACATTATTTTTAAAAGATAAGATGGAGTCTCATACGTCAAGTGTTACCAATTTAAAGTAGGTAAAAAATGGGTTAGATTAATAACATTTAGTTGATCTCTCCACATTTAATCTCTGATTCTATAATTTGGTACATTATTTTTTCTGAAAGGAGAAACATATATTACTCAAGTTTTAAGAAATAGCAAGAACATTAGTTCTAATAAAAACATTCTTAAATAACCATGCCAATTGTGCTTTCCTTTTGAATATTTAAAAATGGGCTATTATTAAAGTGACTTTACTACTTACTGATTGGCATCAAGCAAAACAACTTTGACACCATTCACAACACATTCAGTGTCCATTGGCAATGGATGGATATATTGTTCTTGCACATGAAGCTTGTTCTTCAACAAATTGCCAGTTATCTGCAAAACAGGATGTACTTATTGCTGATACAGTAAAACACTAAATAAGTATTTTATTTCATACTAGTTTAGAACCACAGCATCTTAATAATATCCCTGCTTTTTCACTTATATTCAAATAAACCCTCCACAATGCCAGGAAGAAGTTCCTCTAGTTACTTTGTCACTACTCTGCTTCAACACTATCACTCTCTCTCACCTGTGAAAGTCAATCATCCCCAGCATGACATACAAAACCCTTGGTGAGGTGGTCTCTGCCCACGCCTGTGGGTTTGTATCCTGTTATACCCTATCTTGAGTTCTAGCCATTCTGAATTATGTGAAGGGTCTGGAATGACCATCTTTCCCAGGTGCCTGTGTCTTTACATAAACTCTACTCTCTACCTGAAATGCCCTTTCCTCTGCCTGGTTCTGGAATCAGAATGACCTACATTCAAATTCGGACTCTGCCATTACTAGTTCTGTAACCCGGAGCATTCACTTAACCTCTCCAAACCTTAGTTGCTTCATTAATAAAAATCCGACACTTCAAGAATGCTGTGAGAATTATTCAATCAAATTCGAGCTAAAGCCCTTAGTAACAGGCATTAAAATGTTTACCTGTTAATAATTAAGTCAAGTTATCTCTTTCACCATGAAACTGTCTCTAATCTTAGCCCAGGACAGAGTAAAGCACTCCCTTCTCCCTCTCTTAGGCACTCTCTTCATTTTTCTATTATAATACCAATTCCATTGTGGTATTATTTATGAATGTTTCCTCTGCAGGCTGTAAGCTCCTTGAGGTTAGGTACAGTCCAGTCCCTCCACATCATAGGGGGATTGGTTCCAGGACCCCTGAGGATACCAAATCTGAGGATGCTCCAGTCCGTTATATAAAATGACACAGTATTTGCATATAACCTATGCACTTTCTCCCATATATCTTTAAATCATCTCTAGGTTACTTATAATACCTAATACAATGTAAATGCTATGTAAATAGTTGTTAGACTATATTTTTATTTCTATTATTTTTTATGGTTGTATTGTTATTTTTTATTTGAGTATTTTCGATTGGTTGCTGCAGATACAGACCCTGCAGATACAGAACCCACAGATATGAAGGGCTGACTGTATTTTCCCTTGTATATCCATTTAGGCATTCAATGAAGGTTCACTGAATGAAACTTGGAGTTAAGTACCTCCTGAAATAGTTTATCTATTGTTTCCATGTAATAAAACATACATTTAAGAAAACTGATTGTAACTGTTGACATTAACTCATTTAATCTTAGAACTCTGATGTGGAAACTGTTTTCTCTTTTTTTAGTAGAATGAGAGATCTTACAGTTTTAAGTATTCTTTTTTTAACCAAATTGCTTAGAAATTTGCAGCATCCTACAGTCAGAATTTAGAACACTAAAACTTACCTCACTACAATAAACTGGAAATGTGAAGTGCTTAGACAACCCAGCATAATGATCAGAATGAAAATGTGTGAGAAAGTAGGCTGTGCAACCTTCAACCAAGCCATACTGAAAGGCATCAACTGTAAAGCCGGTTCCTGCAATGAAAACACAACACAGCAGGTTGAGCAAGAGCTGACAAAGTAAACGATATCTGATTTGATTATAAATAGCGAACCCTTTATCCTCTCCACATCTCATTTCCCATTTAACTATAATTTAAAAACTTATGCCACATGAATTTTAGCAAAAGGTGATACTAGAGACAAGAATTAGTCTTATAAGTTTCTACTAAATATCCTAGTAGACAGACTTTTTTGTGAATAACTGCACCAAAAAAAATATATATCAAAATACAAACCAATTACTGTTTTACTTAATACTTTCATAATATTTACTGGGTACTTGAAATCCTTTACTTCTGCAAACAGCAAAAGGAGAAAGCTTTCTTCTAAAACACAAATTCTCTATGGAGGTGATACTGATATGCTTCTAAGGGAGCAAAGGTTGCAGGCCAAAGTAACCTCACCTATTTCAAACATTTGCAGCCATCCAAAGGGCCATGGTACAATAAAAGATAAACAGTGTATCTATCACCTTCGAATTTCACTGCAGATTGGAATTGGAGGGTGGGGGCAAACAAAAGTGCCTAAAAAGGGCTCTGAAGAGGAGTAGTGATGAAAAAGAGGTTGAGAAATACTGCTCTAAAATGTGTTCATACAAGAAATAACCAAGCATGCTGACTGGTGATATCTAAGTAAATAAGCATAATTTCACAATTCTATTGAGGCTTATCAACACAGGGCATACTAGTTTTAGGCTCATTTAAAGGGCAGAAAATTAATCAAAATAATTATTAAAAACAAAACTGGTGCTATGATGTATAGAAATGCTGCTCTCTACATAAATATTTTGAACAAATCATAGACCTAGAACATCAATAAAGCACTTAAAAACCTCTGAACCAGTTATATTTTGGCCGCTTTATTTTTATTCTGCTTTATTTTATATTCTTTTCAGAAGAGTTATTCGTTTCTTCAATACAATTCATTTCACTGCACCTTTTTCTACTGACTCATCTGTAAAGGCATAAGAAATTATAAGAACATGAAAAGGCAGAGAAACTAAGTTCTAATATGGTTTTAAAATGCCTGGCATTTATTTTACGTACTACCTGTGACATTTCCTTTCTTTGAAGCTATTTAGTACTTTGTATCTCTCACAAGTGATTAGAGACTGCCTTTTATTATAGTTATTTACGGAGATGCCTTTCTTCCTTCTGTATTAAGCTAAATCCCTACTACTCTCTTACTAATCTTCCTGTAATCTGTACTATCTTCCTAACCAGTACAGTAATTTATACAGAGAACATCTTTAATAAAATTTGCTGAATTGAATGGAGCAAAAAAAAAAAAAAATCAAATAGGCAAAAAACAAATCTATGTTAAAGCCTCATGAGGTATCATAAAAACCAAAAGGAAACACATACGAAAAATTGTTTCATACACACACATCCACCCACCCCCATGGGCAAGGCACACAAAGTTCAAAAAAGTTATGTGTTTGTTGATATATTGAGTATTGATAATTCAACTTACCAGGTATTTTCTTATAGAATGGACATGTCCTTTTTCTTAATTCTCCTACATTAGATGACTCTGAGATTTTCTTGTTCCCTCTTCGCAGCCCACCATGAGCTGATTTTACAAAGGCTTTGTCTTTACTTAAATTGACTGTTCCAGACTCTGTATTGTTAATAAGGTGATCTGACCTCTTCCTTCCTGCTCTCTTACTGCTCTCTTCCTTCTGACCTCTTCCTGCTCCTTCCTGCAGTGAATTTGATTTTTTAAGTCTCTTTCTTCGACGCTGCAACCTCTCACTAGAAAGTTCCACAGAAATCTGGCTCTCACTTAAATTCTTTGCATCAAATTCTAAATCACTTAAAGATTTTTCTGCTTTCCTCTTGCACTGCAAGGACCTCTCTTTATTAGGACTTAGAACTGGATTTAAGTTTATCCCTGCTAATGCACTTTCCCCCGGCAATTTCTCTTCTTTTCTTTTAGGTGGTAGTCCAAAATATACACCTATATCCGTTTGCTTCATTACCTTGGTAGGTTTTCTTGCAGTACCAGAAGGCGGTATTTTCAAGGACTCAGTAGCAGTAGGTGCACCAGAAAATTTTTCTGTATTTAAAACTGTAGCTTTACCATCTAGCATACCAACTAATGCCTTTCTGTGGAAACTTGCTGAGTTAGTACTGTTCTCGGCACTGAGGTTCTCACTAGTTAATTCTCTAATTTTCCTTTGGGTTGGATGGAAAGAAAGATACCCTCCTTCCTGGTTTTCAAAATGTTTCAACATTTCGCTTGTAACTAACGGAAGAGAAACTTGATTATAAACAGCTGATCCTTCAATGACCTGTTTCTGTTTATTTGATTGAGATGAGTGAAATTCTTGCTCATAAGGTTTTACTTTATAATTAGAAGCAGCAAGCTCCCCTGCTAATACAGGTGGAAACAACATAAAATCACCACCAGTATACACTGGATCGTAATACGAAGTAATATTCTCATTATTTTGGGAAGTAAGTTTAGACAAATCACTTAGAGTACTGTATTTATACAGTTCTTCATCATAGTTATTTTGAGTTAAGAAGCCGTTCACTTTGGGGTAGCTCTCCTCCTGGTCCTGCAATAAGGGATCTTGTAGTTTTTCAAACAAAGTAGAGCTGTGGTCATCTTCTTCTAGGCTGCCATCTTTTGAGCTTTCGGTAAAAAATAGTTCCTGTTGTGAATCATCCAGCTTTTCATCTATGTTGTGAGTTTCTTCATCACTTTGAAGTGGAGAATAGGAGATTTCACGGTCGCTAAAGTCATTTTCTGGCAATGGAAAATTTATGGGTTCTGAGTTGTTTTGGCTGTCTAATTCTTCATCAGCAAGAGGCAAACCAATTCCTACTACTTTGTCATTCTTAACAAATTCTGTAAATTGTAGAGCTCGCTGGGATGCTTGGCTATTTGCAGAAGAGGAAATCTTTTTGTTGGTTTTAACTGGAGATTGAGATTGAGATTTTCTTAAACACTGAGTCTTCAACAAGGGATTGTTTGAAATAACTTTTAAGTTCTCAGTTTGTTTCTCATACAGAGACCATCTTTCCTCAAGGCTACAAAGAAAGCCTGAATTATTCTCGCTGAAACTACCACCTGACATGTGTGACGGGCTGCTAAAAGGGCTATTACTAGCCCTGCTTTGAGCCAGGAGAAAGTGAGTATATCTCTTGTAATGAGAAGGAATTGTTGAGGTACACAGAAGACCATCAGGACACTCTGAAAATTTTAATAAAGAAAAAGTATTATAGTATTAAAGCATACATTAAGCTTTGACAGCATTAGCACTATAAATTAACATGCAAGTGAAAAAAGTATCAGTCAGTCCTACTTCGCGGCCTTAGGACAATAGCTATTTGTAACTGCACAAAGATCAAAAGATCAGCATAAAATATCAACACTTAATCCAGCATGGTTTTGCAAGGCGCTGGTTATTAGTTTTGAATCAAATACTCTCAAATTTCTTTTCAAGTAATCTTTTCTCAAAAAAAAATTTTTAAGACTAACAGCTTTTTTCTTTCCTAAGTAACTCCTCCAAACGTGAGGCCCTTGAAAATGCATGTCATGTTTATAGAGCATTTCTTAAATGGATGCTACAAACTTGACACCATCAGTTTTACTAATACACTATTGTTCAGACAATAAAGAGTAAAGAAGACTGGTATCTCTCACAGAAATAAAATTCTACCCATTTTTATCTTATCAAGGAACAAAGATTTATGACAACTATTACCAAATTAGGTTCCATTATTTAATATTCACATTGTAGACAATAAAAAGGTAACAATCGCAGTAAGATTACTTATAGCTGTTCATATAATGAACAAATTTTAAATTCTGTTCAAGACTTTGGAATTCAATTTGAAAAACTGGTTAATAACAAGGCTTTAATAATTTGGAAACCATTCTCTGTCATACTATTATGATTGAGAAATTTTCTGTAAGCCACCTTGGCATATCCCTGTATATGTTAATTTCTAGGTTTATCAAAAAATGACACTCTCCTACCACCCTAAAAAGATGTTACATTAAATTACAAGACTTTGTGGCTTAAAACCTAACTTAAAATCACCTCATGAAAGTATTTGTAACAGAATGGAATTCAATTCAAGAAGAGTCTGAGATTGTTCTCAAAGGAGTTTAATTAGTGAAAAATCAAAAGCAAATCTTTTTGAGGTGGCTTCGTCTATAAGGCATTTCACCTTGAGGTGCTCACCATGGACTCCAACTTCCATTTCTGATTTTCAAGTCACATAAAAGCAAATTACTAGCATTAATGAGGTTTTTACTTGCTATATTTTTATAAGAAAGGCTAATGCCAATTTTTTTTTAAAAAGAGTTCTATCTCCATGCAGTACTTTAAAATAACTAGAGGTTAATAATAAAATGTATTCTGAATCATAGTTAACATGAAAGCCATATTGAGTATTATTTTTTCCTTTACTGAATTTTTTCAGATTTAAAAATCTATGTATGGTATATAAAATAGCTTTAAAATAAACAAATCATTGCAACAACCCATTCTCCATATATTCCAAGTACAATTTTCTACATGTTAAATACTTATTACATATTTTAAAGGATAAAAACATAGCATTATTTTTGTTATCATTTGGCACATTTTTGTTAGAATCTTAATCACCTAAAACTGTTTCCCAGTTCCTCTTCCTGTACATTAGCATGATGAATACAACATAACCATATTTAGAAACCAGACTGTATATATACTTTTCTATATAATTCCATAAAAGAAAACAAATTGGACAAGTTATTTAACTTTTGAGAATTCTCATCTATAAAATGTCAATACCACCTATTGTATATGGTGATACACAAGTAAAAATAAACAGTGTGAAAGTACCTAGCATAGTAAAGGTTCAATTAACATTTATGAAAAATAATTGAGAGCTCTAGGAACTTCTACAAAATAATAAAATGCATTTAAACTGTCTTGAAGCCTGCAACTTTCTTTACAATTATATGCTTGACTGGTATGGTGTCTAATCACAGTCTTATCTCTCTTTTAGTTTATTGCTTGCCTTGCTCCTTTCACTGAATTGGTATGTCTGACCTAATGCAGGCCTTTTAGATTATTTAGAAACCACTACCTTTTCTGTACTCTTACCTGTTTCAGAGACTGGGGGAGAATCCAAACATTCAAAGACATGCCATCGAGGTGTCTGACCTAGCAATGAGGAAAAAGGCATCTGGCAGTTTGGGCAGTATCCATCAAAAACTGGACGTATCTTTGGAGACACGTGTTTGTTTTTCTGAGTTCTACACAACTTTCCTGGAGTGGTCTCCTTGTCTTGAGACTGTTGACTACCATCTCCACAACTTGAACTCTGACTGGAAGCTACAGAAGCCTGACAAACTGCTGCTCTAGGGGACACCTCATGGTCCTTTACCTCCTCTATAGCTTCTGTGGTTCTTTTTCTGCTTCTCTTTCGTTTTGACTGGTATTTTCCCTCTTTTGCTTTTCCAACAGGTTTTGGAATATTTTCAGAGCAATTATTTGGGTCAACTACTTTTGGTTTTCTTTTAGATTTGTATTCCCAAATGTCTTCTTCTAAAAGAGTGTCTTCTAACATGGCAAAATGTTTTTATCATTAAAGAGGAGTTAATCTTAAGTAAATTGAGAGTTCATTTCTTGTTACAAAATTTCTAAATGGAATTATTTTTGCCGAGAGAAAAACAAAAGTAATTAAAAAACCCCACTAACCAGATGGGAATCTACAGCTCCGGTAATGACTATATTGGCAAGCTGCAAACCTCATACCTGAACACCTGCTGTCCCACTCATACCACAACAAAATTAAGAGAATCTATCACAGGGGTGAAATTTTTGATGGTGGCTATTTCATTCAGGGATCTCAGCCTTTTCCAGGACTCAATTCATAAAAATTATAATCAGTAATACTTTGAAAATTAGGCACTAATGGGAAAAATAAGTTCAGCCGCTTATTCTTTGAATGAGCTTTGTAAAACTGTTATGAAGCTATTTTCAGTTCTCTTTTAAGTGGACAATTGTCCACATAATTCACAAATTCAACCACAGTCCCCGGGCACGTGGCTCAGCAGGAATTCCAAACACTAAATGGCGACCTCAATTTACCAGTAAAACTAGTCAAAGAGGTGTCTAATTCGCAAAAAAAAAAAAAAAAAAAGTAATTGCCCTTATCCATGACTCGTGGATATTCAACAACTTCAGTTTCCTGGGTCAGTCCATTATCTTCCTCCAGCAGCAATGAATAAACCCTACACGGTGAACAAAAAAAGTTCGAATACATGAAATGATGCTTGTACTGAGGTCACACTCCTTACTCCAGACCACAGAGGTGATCTGTCCTTAAGGTGGCTAGCCCTCTCTTCTCTAGCCTCAAAACCGAAGTCGCTTGCCGGGTGCCTGCCACCGCCGCTACCTTCTCTTTTGGCTTTAGAGGCTGCAAGGCCAGAGAGTAGGGCCTTGGCCCTCTCCTGGTTAAGCACAGTCAGCTCCAAAAAAGCCGCCAGAGCCTCCCCTTCTAAAGACTCTGAGGCCCGCCCTCAGGGACCCTCGCGGCCGCCCACCTGCCACCCGCGCCCCCGTAGGAGCAGCTCCAGCTGCATCCGCTCCCCTCACATCCCCCACCCCTGGCTCGGCTAACCACCTATTCGCGCCCGCACTTTCAGCACTCCCCGGTTGACAAAACGCTGTACGTGTGTGTAACTTGTAGCCACCGGCCAGTCACTCCCAACTTAAATAAGCCTTCTCCCCTGAGGATAGCCTTACCCCTCCCTTTACCTTTAGTGTCTTGGCGGGAACATCTTCCCGCCGCCGGTGCCGTGTCGAATCGGCGGATTCTGGTCTAAGAGCGTGACTTTAAAAATAATTTTCTTTAAATAGTGTGCCCTTTTAAGTCCTACGGATTTATTTTATTCTATTTCATTTTTGTTCTAAAGCGCGGTAATTTTCAAAGTGGAGGGTGGGGGAATGGTTTCCTTAGCGCTTGTGGGACGCAGTCCCAGAGGCCTGTCCCGTGTTGAATCTGGCGCTCTCAATGTCCAGGCTCAGCCGCGGCGAGGGAACCCTAGAGGGGCGGGGTGGGTTGGGGCGGTAGTTTAATTACGTGCCCGGGAACTGCGACGGTTCGGACTGTGGCTTTTGGGCGTATTCAAAAAAGGAAAAAGTGCCGCTGCCGTGGAGTGGGGCTGGTGGAGGGTGAGGTGAATGTGCCGATTTGAAACCCAAGGACAGTAAACGTTCCGTCTCCCCCAGCGAAGCTCTCCCGCGGGCCCGGCAGTCGCCTCCGGAGCCCGCAGAGAACATGGCGGCGCCCAGAGCCCGGGGCTGCGGCTTGTCGGGCCTGCTCCCGGCGCAGACCTCACTGGAGTACGCCCTGCTCGACGCCGTCACCCAGCAGGAGAAGGACAGCCTGGTTTACCAGTATGTGCAGAAAGTGGACGGCTGGGAGCAGGACTTGTCTGTGCCCGACTTTCCGGAAGGTGAGGGGCTGGCTTCGGGGTGGGGAGCCCTCCTGGGACCTCCCCTTCCTCGGGGACGGCGCCCTCCCCTGAATCGGTGGGCGAGGCGGGGTTGTGTCGCCAGCGCGGGGCCTTCGCCTGACCCGAGTCGCGGCTCCCGCGCTCTGCAATTCCCAGGTGTCCCCAAGTGGCGACAGATGGTGGGTTTCTGGAGAGCGGGGACCTGCATATTTGTTCCGTATCTTGAGTCCTGCTCGGGCCTATGGTAACTAAGTAAACACTTTGTAAATGTTTTAGTGGCCCTAGTTGGCAATGATTGAAACGTCCACGCAGCCCTCTCCTTTAAGTTCGGCTCCCCAGCGTCGTCGTCGTCGTCATCTTTTTGCATCATCCTGCTTGATATCTGTTGATAACTTTTTATGTGCCGCACACAGTTCTAAACACTTCAAGAGATATTATCTTATTTAATCTTCTCAAAAACGCAATGAGGTGCTCTTATTATTCCCATTTTACATTTAAGGAAACTGAGGCACAGGGTAATTAAGTAACTTCCCCGGGGCTTCACAGCCAATAACTGCTGGAGTTGGATTATACAGACCCTAGATTTCCTGATTTCTTAGCCGTGCTGCACTTCTCTGTTCAAAGTCGTGGAACTTCTAATTTTGAAAATCTGGATCAGTTATAACCTGTCTCCAGGGCTTGAATCCCAGCTGTGTGAGCGTTTGGAATGTGAGGGAATAGATATTCCCAGCAGGGCTGTTGGTGAAGCACATCTTGCCATGATAAATGAAAATGTATTATATTATGCCTTCTCTGGATGGAAGTGGCATTGTTTTGCCTGGTGGTGTTGGCATGTGTCCTGGCATGTGAAACCACATGTATAGTTAATTGGTTGGATATGGCAGGGTTCAGTTATCTCATGGGAGGTAAATTGGAACCTGTCTGTGACAACAGAGTCTTGGGTGTCTTTGCAAGCGTTTTACACCTGCCTTGAGAAGTGCTTATTTTTTCCATTATTAATCTTACACTGGATTTGAAATATTGTGGAATTCTTACAAAAGAATTGGGTGCATGAATGGTTATCCCATCAAAAAACTTTAAAATATTTTGTACGTATATACAAATATATAAGTTTTTTAAAAGTTTTGCAAGAAGGTAGCTAAATAGTAAATACACTGTTACAAACAAGCAAGCCATCAGCTAGCATTGGAGGAAGTGTTTTTATTTTCTAGTGGTTGGGTTTATAGTGAGTGTATTTTATTACAGTGAGATTTGACCTCTGTGACTTGTAAGTAATACACATAGTAAAATATTCAGGCTTTGTATTTGACATAGTCTGATTTTCTACTGGACCCAATTATTGAGGACACAATGCTAAAAATGAGTATTTTTTTGGTTTCCTTACCAGTAAGCTATAATCAAGAAGTCACAAACATATAACTTTATCTCAAAACCTGTATGCTTTGTTCATTTCTTAGAAGAAACACATGTTTACAGGAGGCAGTGCAGTATAATGTGTAGATTCAGACCTGGAATTTAATCCCTGTTATTCCATTTGTTGGCTGTGTGATTCTGAGTAAGTTACTTTACTTCTCCAGCCCTACTTTTCTTGCTTGTAAAATGGAACTAGTGTTTACCTTTCAGGGTTACTGTGTGGTTTGGAGGTAATATATGTAAAATTCTTAATTCATAGGAAAGCTTACTAAATGTTAGCAGTTTTTTTATTGTATTCGTTGTAATTATTATAAAATATTATTATGAAGCCTGGTAAGTACCTAACACAATAACTGAAAAGTAATCATTCTTTCCACCCCTCCAAATCTAAGTCACTGTTGACTATTTACTGCAAAGTCATGAAGGACAGATTCATCAGTATTTTGCAAGTAGGATATGAAATACACATTAGTTAGTGTGAAGTTCTGTATGATCACTTGATCTGGTAAATAATTAACATTTTATCTAAATGGATAATTAAGAGGTTACTGTACCTTGAAACCTCACTAGTTTGGACTAATTGGCAGAAATACTAGTTTGATCTGCAGGGTTTTTTTCTAGAATTTTGTTATAATTGAGGAACTCCAGTTACTGTTGCTGGTCACTAGCTGTTACTATTTACTTGTTCCACCCAGTTTTGGCTTTTAGTTGGTAAATAGTAATTTCTAAATACCTACTTCAAGGTGTAAATAATAGTTTCAATAGCTGCATTTATTTACTTACAAACAAACTTATCTTTATTTTCTTAAATTGTTTAAATAAGGATGCTGTGCTTTTAATATTAGTTTAACAAAATCTTCATAGTACAGAGTTAAAATTTTGAATCATAGTCAAGTATTTATAAATTTCGATTTATGAAAATACAGATTAATTAGATTCTGTTTTTCTTTTCTGTTGAGGGAACACATTCTTCATCAATATTAGTGTTGCCTCCATGAAATCTATAGCAATCATAGTATAGGTTGTTTAACTTTGCATTTAAAATATTTTGCATTTAGGGTCTTATCCAAATCCAGAACATTTCAACTTCTCTTGTATGAAATTCGCTTAGGCATTTTGTATGCCTATCCTTATATACATTTTGCTCCTTTTTGATGTTTAGTCATGTCTTTCTATTTTTAAGCTTGGCTTTCATTCTCAATAGCCCTTTATACCTAATTGTTTATGCAATCAGGTTCTCTCAATATATGTTATTTCATCAGAGTTTTTTTGCCCAGGTGTGTTGCTCTTACCAACTTTCAGAGACAATTATACTATTTCTGAAAGAATTTAGTAGCTTTTTCTTGCTATTTTTGCAGACTGCATCATAATAGCAGCTTTCC
>RJWJ010010317.1:0-47306 GCA_004363605.1 Indri indri
GTGCCTCCCTTCAATGTCTTGGGCAGGCAAAGCGGACACACAGATTCTTGGAAAGTCAAAAGCGGTGTCTTATAACTAGGTGAGAAGCGGTGAGACAGGTGGAGATCCTGCATCCAGCAGATCTTTGAAGAAAACATAACTAGGGGAGTCTTCACGAAGTTGTTAAAGAACGATTCCAGAACGATCTGAATGTAGCAGATGGAGAAGGGAGGCGGCAACGCAGGCTGCCTGTTACAACCACCTGGGAGCTTCTAACCTGAAGCTCCCAGACCCGTCCCCAGACCAATTCCACCGGGCTCTCTGGGGGTGGGGCCTGGGCATCTTTGCTTCTTTGAAAGCTCCCTGGAGGTTAGATTTCTAAAGTGCAATGAGGTGCAAAGCCGTAATTACAAGGCACAGAGGAGGCCCGGGAGAGGCGCCTGCACTCACCTTCTCCGCCGCAGGCATGTTTTCCAGGATGGTGTGCACGCAGCCGATGTTGAAGCAAATCCGCGAGTGGGGGTCCTGGACTGCGCTGAAGGCATCCAGGGCTCCCTTCCAGTCCTTCTTGTCGGCTGCCAGCACCCCTTCATTCCAGAGGCTGATGGCCTCGGCCAGGGACATGGTCAAGTGGGAACCGGGAGGCCGGGAGAGCTGTCAGGAGAAGAGGAGAGGCCACCCCACGGCCCCCAGGGGTTCCCCTCCCAGGCCTGGTGCCGGGATGGGCCCGGCCTCCCTTGAGACGACTGATGAGTGTTGCAAATGTGCCAGGAAATGTCCCCACCTTTCGGCAACTGACGCATAACCCTGCCATGAGGGAGAAAAGGAAAGAGACACAAGAGAGCACTCTGGGGGCGGAGTGTGGAGGAGGGAGGAAGTGTACCCACCGGATGCTGCCCGTGAGGCCCAGTTCCCCAAACCGCTTCTGCTCTGTCACCGGCTCTGTCACCGGCTCCTCCTCTGTCTCCCACCCCCTGCTGCAGCAGCTTCTGGCCAGTGCTCTCTGCCCCAGCCCCCCGGGCACCCTTGGCAGATCCGCGGTCTCCCCAGGCCTCGGTTTCCACACCTGTGTTACAGGGGTGTTGGATGAGCGGATAGTTCCTTCCAGGCTTCAGTGAATTCCTGGCTCGCTTTCTCACAACCCCATAGACCGTATTGATATGTTGGTTTTTATCTTGAGCTAAAACTGGCAATTAACAGATTTTCGAGAGAGGATGGTCTTGGGTGTCCATCTGGGTCTGAAATAAACTTTCATGAACATTCAGGAAGTTTAGAGGAGACCAGTTTCCTGCAAATGCCAAAACTGGGAGCCAGGTATGACAGCGAGTTATGACTTCGCCCGTCCTTCTGTGAAAAATTGAAGCGAGGAAGGCTCTGCAGGGATCAATAACGTGTTTACTAGTCTTCGAAAAAACAGACTTTCGATTCCTTTCCTTGTTGCTCTGGAAAAGTATATGTCAGTAAAACCTTCCTGAGGAATAATTGGGTGTGGCGGGTATGACCAATTTGACTTACTAAAATCCTGACTTCTTGGTAGGTAAAATGCCTGTGGATGAGGGTCAAATACTTAGATGCCAACTTTTGTTTTGTAGCAACTGAAAGAACTCACTATCACCAAGCTTCCCCTAAAAGCCTGAAAATAAAACTTAAAAATGTACATTCCACAGGGCTTGCAGGGTTGAAGGTATGGGAATTAAGAAGATAGGTGTGTGTGTGTGTGTGTGTGTGTGTGTGAGTGTGTGTATGTGTGTGTCCTTGCACAGACCATTTCTTGTGTTTGGAAGGCCTTTCCACCTCACTTTTTGCCTGGCAAACTCCTACTCATCCTTCAATGCCCAGTTGAAATGTCACCACCCTTGTGAAATATAGTTCCTAACTCCAGGTAGTAGAGAAAATTTTTCCCTCCTTTGTACCACCTCTTCCCAAACACTTACATTATATTTATTATAATTTATCTCTTTATCTGCTCAACTCCTAGGCCCCTTGAGAGTTGGGACCACGCCTTTTCATTCCAGAATGCCCAGCACCAATACTCAATCAATGATGAAGGGATGCATTCTAAAAGAAGTTAGAAATCATTGGTAAATGACCTGCAAGTAGCAGCGATGCCAGGACAAGGTATTGCTATTCCATTCAGTGAATAAATAATCAAGACTCAGGCAGGGCACAGTGGTTCATACCTGTAATCCCAACACTGTGGGAGGCCAAGGTGGGAGGATCATTTGAGCCCAGGAGTTTGAGACCAGTCTGGGCAACACAGGGAGACCCATGTTGCCAAATAAAAATAAAAACTTGAATAGCACATTCATTATTCCTAGGAAAGCCAAGTGGATTTGTAGCTAAGTTAGACTTATTTAAAAAAGTGGTTTTGCCCTCTTACTTATTATCCTAGCCTGACACTCAGCATTTTCCTTAATCAGACTCCCAAGACTTTTCTAGCCTCATCCCCCAAACCATTCACAATCCATACGAGCTCTGCTACTTGGTCTCCTCCCTCATTCCTTCATTGCCTGCATCTGTGCCTTGGCTCACGCCGGATCCTCCCCCCGGGCTGCCCTATCCCATGCGTGTACCTCCAAACCGCCTTGCACAGCCTCCGACACCTGCTCCAGTATCACCCTCCTTAAAATGTTGCCCTGACGTCGGGCCTGCCCCAAAGCCCCCAACCCCATGATGTCACCTTCTTCTGAACTTCCGCGTCTCCTTCCCTGCACCTCCCATGTGGCCCTTAATCCCTCTTCGCTGGAGTAGGATTGTGTGTGGGGCATGTCTCAGCACCTCAAATAGACTATACCCCTCGGGAGGAGGTCCTGGGACTAACCCCTCCTTGTATCCCCCCCGGGGCACTAGCGATGCCATTCACGCTGGACTCTGTCCACATTCCATCCACCTCTCCTGTACCACCCGGGCCAAGCCACCATCAACTCGTGGGCTAACATTATGGTCTCCTATGATCTCCTTGCCCCTCCATCCAGATCGAGCTTTTAAACACACAAGTCAGATCACATCCTGCCCCCTGTTAAACTTTCCATGCCTTGCACCACTCTTAGGATACGAGCCAAACTCCTCGCGGGGTTTGGGAAGGACCCTGACTGCTGCCCCGCACCCATCCTTCCGTTGCCCCTCTCCCCTCCCTGAGCTCCGGAGGCACGGGGTCCTTTCATGTGCTCGAATGAGCCAGCCTGTCCCCTTCCTGGAAGGCTCTTCCCGCAACCCTGCCTGGCTGGTTCCTACTTAGTTTTCACTTCCTCAAGTGACCTTTCTTGATCCGTGACCTCACCAAGATCCCCCGTTCTCTCTCACAGCATGCAGTCTCGCCTGGCACACATGTGTCACGATTTGTAACCGCGTCGCATCTGTGAGATTGTTTCTGTCCCCCAATGCAGGGACAGTCTATTCGGTCGTTACTTGATACTGTCAGCACGGGGCCTTTTCAGCCACTGTTCCTTCCCCTTCCTCCCCTGGTGGAAGCCCAGTTCCGGTCACTGCCCCAGTCTCCGAAGGCCATGTGCTTCAGGATTTAACCCCCGACACTACCCCCGGGGAGTGGGGTTCTGCCTGATTTAAGCATGAACATGAGAGAATTATGGTCGATGAGGCCGGGCGTGGTGGCTCACGCCTGTAATCCTAGCACTCTGGGAGCTCGCTTGAGGTCAGTTCAAGACCAGCCCGAGCAAGAGTGAGACCCCATCTCTATTAAAAATAGAAAAATCAGCTGGGCGTTGTGGCACGTGCCTGTAGTCCCAGCTACTCGGGAGCCTGAAACGGGAGGATTCCTTGACCCCAAGAGTTGGAGGTTGCAGTGAGCTACAATGACGCCACTGCACTCTACCCAGGGCAACAGAGTGAGACTCTGTCTCGAAAAAAAGAATTATGGTCAATGAGACATTAGGGGACATCTGCTGAGGATTTCCTGGAAAGAGTTTTTCCTCACTGATTAAAAAAAAAAAAAGACACATGAGAAGAAACAGTACTCGTTTCTCCACTGGACAGTATCATGAAGATGTGCCTAGAACAGTGACAGCTATCTTATGACCATGAAGAGAGCTAGGTAAGAACAGGCCATTGTCCCGAGGAAAAGAGAATGGAAAAATAAAAAGAACACGACCCTTAATGATATTGGTAAGATGTGCTACATTATCTATTTTCTACAAATCTTGAAGCTGACCTACCTCGGGACTTCATGTATGGTTAGATAATAAATTTGTTGACTGTTTAAGTCATTTGAATAGAGTTTTCTATTAGGGTTTAAAACATTCTGATAGACACACCCTTGTATTCTCAGTGCAATGCTTGGCATCTAGCAGGTGTTCAGTAAACGTTATTTGTTAAGTAAATTTTGTCTATGCATTAGTCAAATAACTCAAGGCTTCGGCTCAGTGTCTTCAAAATTATTCCAAAATTCTGAATAAGCAAGATTTACACATTATTGGCTAACAGATCATGAACTGCTGTTGCATGTACACATTTAGCTAGAAGCTAAGAACATTCCTAATATCTTCCTATTTCTCTGAGGAAGGAGCCTGTAAAATCAAAATAAAACTCATTCTTCCTTGGCACTCGTCCACTACCTCCTCGCCGCCATTTTTGGAGTTCAGTGTTCTTTGCTCTTTAACTGTTTCTGGGACACAGGGCTTCTCGACGGACAGAACCACGCTTGCATTTCCCTTCAGTCTTTCTCCATACTCAGCATAGTTTCTTGGCCTGCGACAGGTACTCCATACACGCTTGCTAATTGATTAAACGAACCCAAAAATAAGAAAATTGAATCTTACTTGAAAAAAATACGATTTTATAGAGTCTGTTAGCATCATGCTGGTTGCATAAAGTGAGGTACATTTGTATAGTAGGAAAAAGCATATACTTTTCCTGCTTTTAACACTAACATTGGTTAGTTACATTGAGTCCAAGACAGGAAACCCTCAGGAGGTGGGCAGGGAACCTCATTTATTATGTATAAAGTTGGACTGGATTTCACACGGAAGGTACAGAAAACTGAACATGGATCCTGTCGTTCAGCAGAGCTATTGAAAACCTTAGGGCTCAAAGTTTTCCTTCTCCAGGAAGACATCTTAAGTTAGTCCTGTCTAATCTGCTATCGTATTAGTTTTCTATTGCTGCATAAGGAATTATCACAAACTTACACAGTTTTCACGGGTCAAGAGACTGGACACAGCTTCCCTGGGTCCTCTGCTCAGGGTCTCCCAAGGCTGGGATCCAGGTGTTGGCCAGGCTGCATTATCATGACTGGGAAGGCATCTGCTTCCAAGCTGCCTCCTGGTATTGGCAGAATTCATTTCCTTGTGGCTATAGAATCCATGGAAGCTTGATTCTTCAAGCCCAGCAGTGGAGGCACAGAGAGTCTCTGCTCCATTGATTCTCTCACCTCTAGACTCTCTTTTCAACTGATTAGGTCAGGCCCGCCCAGGACATACTTCGGATTAATTTAAAGTCAGCTGCTTAGGGACATTAATTATCTCTGCAAAATAGCTTCACCTTTGCCACATCCTATTGGTTAGAAGCAAGTTACAGGACCTTGCCACTCAAGGGGAGCAGGTTACATAAAGACAGGGATAATTGGGGGTCATCTAGTCTTCCCTGATTCGCTGGCTTAGTTATTCCTGCCATGTGCTCTCAGAGAAGTCTCTCTCTCCTTCTCCTAGTGTGTGTCCAACTACACGTGATTGTTAATTACATGTTTAAGTGACTATCTCCCAACTAGACTGTAAGCTCCCGGAGGACAGGACTCATGTCTGATTTTTCTACTGTATCTTTTGTGCCTTTCATGTGGTAGATTCTTAAAATATGTGTGAAATGCCAACGCTGTAGAAGGTGCTTCTAAAAGTCAGTGTAATTATTTGATTTGGTAGGCTATATGTATCTGTCCTATCATTTTATTAATACATCAAAATGAAGGCATGTCTAACGCCTATTCATTTGACGAACGCTTATATTAAGCACACTAGTGACCAGGGTTTTTTTTTTATCATCTTTGTACCCTTTATACACACAATGTCCAGCACCTACATAGGTGGCCACTCAGTTAAAGTTTGATGAATGAATGAATAAATACATAATGATTGAAGCTCTAAATTCTGAGAGGGGCAAGTAAATACACCAGATCCTCACTTTGACTTTTTTTCTGCAGATCCGAATCCTGTTCATCCTTAAAAGCTCTGCTTAAACTCACCTCCTACATGCAGTCTCCCTGACCCAAGTTATTCTCAGCAATTTCTCTTTCTCTGAATTCCTACAGCATTTTATAATCAAACCCCCAAACACAAGGGCTCTACATTACGTTATCTAGTTTCTGCCTTACCCATCCAGCTAGCTGCTCGTTGGGAGCAGCCAGCACGCCTCCTGTTTCTTTCCATGTTCCACAGACATCTGTGGCCAAGGCTTAGTAAATACATGCTGATCTAAATAGTTTTTTTAAAAAAAATATGACTTGATTCTAGTCCTGCACATCTTAGTAACTGTCTCTTTTTGGATGCAATTGCCTTTTTTGGTAATGTATTTTCTTTGCAGAGTACCCATCTACTAAACTTGATCTAGTCATAGAGCCAAGGGTCTCTTTTAGACGTGCTCAAGACTCCATGGGTCTTTTTCTCTAGGGAGATACAAGCCTCTAGATGGTTCATTTGTGTGTTTCTTCAGCATGTTTCCCTCAGGCAAGTGTTCCCAAGGCCGTGGGTATCTAAGAGGGAGCCTGGTCTACACAAGACAGTTCCTGATGTCGAAGGAGTGGAAACTGACCATGCTATGATACAGAAAAGGGAAGGATGAGGGGTGCAGAAGAGTTAGAAATGTACCCCACATCTAGCAAAATAGGATTTTTAAGGATTCTCTTTTGCTTCACCTGTAATGCCCCTAACAACTAAAACAGCATCTGGACATATGATAAATATTTGCAGAATGAGCAAATGAGTAAGTGGGGAGCAGACACCTGTTAGGGTGTGTTCCTTCTTCTTCTCTAGGAAGTGCCTGTCTCATCCGTAGTAGGACGGTGGGCCCTGTGGCCACGTGGTTGCTTAGACCATGGTGGGCAGCTGACCAGCTGGGCCCTGCAGGTTCTGTTTCCTGTGAATCTGGATTCAGGATGGAGAGATGCATAAACTTATGAGCTGTGATTCTACCATGTTCTGCCCTGAGGCGCAGGAAAGCAGAGGGAGCCATGCTACATAGAGGGAATGAAGCAGATGTCCAGTGAGGAGCAGAGACACAAGAAAGACTTTTCAGCCCCTGGTTCCAGCCTTTCCTGAGGCCCACCCAAATTTCCACCCCAAGCCTAAGCCCTTACAGTAAGGGCTATTTCCTTAAGTTTGCTGTAGTTAGTTTCTTGTATACCCAAATAAGACCTGACTAGTAAAAAAATGAAAAATAGATGTGAGCCCCTGACCCGAGACTCAAAAGCGATCGATTGCCAAAGAGAGACGGGAGATTCTCAGAAACAAACAGCCACGTATTACTCAGGAACCAGAGATGAAGGAGAAAGAGAGGCAATGGGACTCCCCAGGGAACTCCCTGAGAAGGCCAGACACATGGATGATGGAAGCCATGGCTCCTGACCAAGGAAAAATCCAATGCTTGGCTGAGATCAAAGCAGAGTATAAGGAAAACCAATGCCCAGAGTGAGCTGAGGCTGCAAAAAATACTGAGCACAACACAAGGTCCTTTTAGTATCAAAGGACCAAGTGCAGGGAGGGCCGTGGCTTGGTGCAGATGGTGTCATGCTGACAGATGTCAGAGAGACAGCAGATCTCCTCAGCTCCCATTTTGTTTCCAAGTTACACAGGGAACTGAAGTCCCAGACAGAGGATGGTGGAAAGCCGCTAGCTGCTTTATTTACAAAAATTCCACTTACCAAATCCAGACTCATTAAATCCCAGGAACCAATAGAATTTGCAAGTGTGATCCCTGAAACCTTGTCAGTAACTGAAGCATCATGAAGAATAGGTTGAATGCTGGAAGCCAGGATGGATGGGCAAGTGTGATTGTAGTTTTCTAAAAGCTGTGAATTTAGAAGCAACATCGAAGATTGATCGGCTGACCTCTGGGAAGAGTTTTAAAACCTATATTATTAAACAAAGGTGCTTGGAAACAAAAAGGAAGCTGGGACTTTGAGGAACTAGCATGAGTTCACTAAGAACAATTCAGGTCAAAGCAAACTCTTTTCCTTTTTTGAGAGGACTTTCCTGATAGGTTGATTGAGAAGTTGCCTTATGCAAATATCAGTAAGATATTTGGCCAAGATATTCCTTAGACAAGACAGTTTAGAAAATTTAGTTGGCTAAATATTAGACAATTTACTTGGCTGAATGTTATGTCTACAGAATCTTCTTAACCTATTAATGTCATCTGTGCTTTTAACCTTTCTATAAACAATTGAGATCAGATCTACAAATAACTCAAAGCTTGGAGAGAGAGTATCAACCTGTACGTCAGCATCAGGATTAAAATATTGCCAGGCTCACGTTGATGCACAAAAACTCCAAGGTGAACTTTCTCGGGATAAATGTGCAGATCCGCTCCAAGTTTCAAAACTCAACTGCCCAAACATAGGAAGAAGACAACTCTTAAGAGCAGGGCGTTGGGAGAAGCCGCACCATTTGGGACGACTGCAAGCTCAGTCTGAGTCAACACAGTTGTGTGGTTGCCAACAGCTAACGCGATCTCAGGCTGCGTGAACAGAAATGCAGCCAATTCTTGCGTCAGTTGGTTCTTGACTCAACCACCCACCCAGAGACCTGCATAATCTCTTAGTGTATTACAAGGTACGAAAAGATTGTATCCATGTCCAAAGCTGACAACTAGCATCTTTCAGAGCAAAGCCCCTGGATGAATTGGTATGTTGCCTTTGAGGGGTCCCAGGACCCTGTTAATTACGGGGAGCACCTAAAAGCAGTGAAAGAAAATTTCTTCTGTAAAAAATCCAGGGCCACAGTTAGAAAAACCTCAGGTCAGTTCTCAGCTGATTCTGGTCTAGCACATGACCAGGAAATGAAGCCGCATGCATGGGTCTCACTCACGTAGCTCGGCCCACACCACAAGAAGGGTGACACTGCGAGGTGCAGTGGGCTGACCTCTGTCCTCCCACCCTCATCTGGCGAGGACATTCATGTGACTGACGAGTCCGGAACAGACCCACCGATGCTCCTGTCTGGGACTTAGCAGAAGTCAATGGTGATCGAGTCCCTTCCCCGGCAGGTGCAGGGGGTCCTGCAGCGCCCGTGGGCTGGGACAGTTCCTGGGTGCAGCCTTCCTAACCCAGCAGCCTGAGCAGGGGTGGTGGAGCTGAAGAATTCACAAGCCAGAAACCCCTGTAGACCGCTGGCGCCCAAAGTCAGATTATTTGATGGCCTATTATTCAGGCTATATTCATCCCAGTTACAGGACTATATTCATGATCTTCCATTAGAAAGGGAGAGCTCTCATGATGACGACATGCATGTACACACAGGTAATAATTCACCAAGCTGTACACTTAACACGGGTGCATTTTGTTATATGTAAATTATACTTCCAAAGACAGGGCAGGGGAGGGGAGGTGGGGGAGGGAGGGAGGAGGGAAGAGGAAGGAAAAAGGAAACAGAAGGGCAGGGCCTCAGTGGGTAGGGTGCCCACAGAGCATCCTGTCTGCCCCGCTCGAGCTCACCTCTCTTCAGGATGCTGAGAGGACAAAAGGCCTGCGGACCTTCTGCCCTGAGTCCAGCCTCTACTGCGTGAAGCCTCTAGCGTTGGTTCTGAGCCCTTTGCCCAACAATGGGGCGTCCATTGTTGAGAGTCGGCCGTACAAGGGATGGCGGAATAGGAGACAGGAGCGTCTCCACAGCAGCAAAGTGCGCGTGTGATACTGTGAAGTACTGATGAGTGGTTCCCCTGCCCGGCCTCCCTTGCGTTTTGTGACCTTTCCCCTCCTTCCTATGGAGAAGCAGGAGGCTGCCACTTGTCCCACAGGAGAATTGCCACGATGGAGCCAGAGAAGAGAAACAGCAAATTGTTGGCTTTTAAATCCCAGAGCAATGGTCCTTACGTCACACTGAGGGATAGGATGGAGAATGTTTGCTGAAGAGTCTCCACTCTCTACCAGCCTCTCTTATTTTTTTTTTTTAGATAGAGTCTCCCAGGCTAGAGTGCTGTGGTGTCATCATAGCTCACAGCAACCTCAAACTCCTGGGTTCAAGGGATCCTACTGCCTCAGCCTCCCGAGTAGCTGGAACTACAGGTATGCACCACCATGCCCGGCTAATTTTTCCTATTTTTAGTAGAGACAGGGTCTCGCTCTTGCTCAGGCTGATCTGGAATTCTTGAGCTCAAGCAATCCTCCCACCTTGGCCTCCCAGCGTGCTAGGATTACAGGCATGAGCCACCGTGCCCGGCTTCCACCAGCCTTTCCTCTTCCAACTACACCCTGCCTCACCCTCCCCGCCACTCCCAGAAGATAAAGAAGGCAGAGACCAGTTGGAGGAGAAACAAGAGTTACACACTAGACTGGGACTCGAGTCCAGAGGAGGGACACTGGAGGCCAGCCTCTCCCAAAAGTAGTTTCAAAGGGAGAAAGTGACAGGCGCCTAAGAAAAGTTTGGGGATATCAGTGAGGGGACTTGAGTAGGTTAAACCTTCAGTGCCTAAGTATGCTTGGAACTGAGTAAGATTATGTTTTCTGCCTCCAGAAGAAACAGAGAACTAAAAATAGAGAGTTGGGAAAAATAGAGACTTCCCTTTTTTGCATATCAGTATTAGCGGGAAAATGCATATTTGCTACAAAAGTACAATTCTCTGAAGTGGATGTTTTTGCTTTCATTCTGCTTCACCCTTATCATTAGGAAATTTTTTCCAAGCCTAGAAACTGATACTGTTAAAAAATAAAGAAAAAATAGAAAGGATAATTATGGTTCAGCTCCAGCCCTCTGGAAATTTTCATCCGGAGTGTCAGCTCAGACACCCAAATGGGAAAACAGAGAGCAGTAGATTTCTCCTCTACCCTTGCCAAAAAGACGTGTTTCCCAGGCCCCTATGCCCAGCCTGCCAGACCAAATTAGGGAAAAAGAACCACATGACATGGAGGCTCATTTCATAGCCCTTTGGGCTTCCTCATCCCTGCGTGTGACTCAGGAGACACCCAGGAACCGAATGAGGGTGGGAGGACTCAGTTCATCATTTAACAAGTGCCATCTGGTCGCCCCCTGTGGCTCAGAGACAAAGACTCTAAATAAGGGCTTCCCAAGCCTGGACCCGCCACCGACACCTGGGTCCTTCTCCCCTGCCCTCCTCAGCTAACCGTGGCCTCCCCCAGAAGTGGAAATATTCCTCTTGTGCACCGTGGGTTTGGTGGTTTGGTTCCGAGAGCTGAAGTGAGAAATTAATTGGCCAAGAGTGACAGGTGTTTTTCCCCCAAGTTCACGAAGAATAAATAAACCTAAGATTCTATGATTTTACCTCCCTAAATGGTGGACGAAAACAGGGAGCAATCAGTCCGAGTGCAGAAACCCCAACCCAAGGCTTAAATGGTTGGGAAATAACTTCTCAAGCAAGAGCGATAATGCCAACCTATCAAACGCTGGCTCAAGATTTAGCAAACTGGACCCAAAAGAGTCATTCGAGATCTAGACAGGTGGTGTAGCTTCACACATTATAAAAGGCATAGAAAATCTCATTGAAAACCAGGTGGCTGAAAGACAGCCAAAAAAAAAAAAGAAAAAGGAATGCCTTTGGTTCACTGAAGATGGCACATGAGAACAGCCAATGTGTTGGAACACTTTAATTCTGGAAAAAGGCAGAATTGATTTGAATATATTTGTTCCAAGTCCTAAGAAATTAAGCATAAGGCGTTTACATCTTCTGGAAATGGTGTCCAGCCCAGACACTATAGAGCTGACTGCAGTTTCCCCTTAGCCACGGTTTCACTTTCTGAGATTTCAGTTACCCATGGTCAACTGAGTTCTGAAAATATTAAATGGAAAATTCCAGAAATAAGCAATTCATAAGTTTTAAATTGCAAGCTGCTCTGGATAGCATGACGAAAACTCTCACAGTCCGGCTCCGCCTGCCCGGGACACGAATCACCCCTTTGTTTACTGTATCCACACTGTATGTGCTCCCGCCCCTTACTGCATAGGAAAAAACATGATGTACATAGGGTTTGGTACCATCTGAGATTTCAGGCATCCATTGGGGGTTTTGCAGTATATCCTTCATGGACAAGAGGGGACCGCTGTAGTATCATAGTGTCATTCCCTGATTGTTTTACCCAAGCTGTTCCTATTTCAAATCACGTGTATGTTTTTTCAGGGCGAGGATCACGTCTTTGCTCAAGAGACTACTGCAGTATGCAAATCGAGACTTTGTACTTATTTGAGGACTTAACTAAACTTACCATCAACCGTGGATTTCAGTTCTCCTTTTCCTTTTCTCAAGTAACAACACTGAGAATAGGGATTGATAAGAAAATGATTACAGTGTAGTTAAGGAGATCATTGATTCAGAGATATTGCATTGTGACATTTTACCTGAATGAAATGAAAGTAAATCGCTACGCCTTGAATTGCTTAATTTAAAGCGTGAACATTTGACATAAAAATATAACAAAGAGCCGATTTGTTAATCAGCTGCCTGGAATTGAGTAGAAAGCATCTGATATTTAGAGATACTTAATGGTCAACTAAACATATCTTTTGTGCCTCAGAACTCTATCATGAAACTCTGCAAAATGAGATTTCCTGTTTGTGACCTGTGCAGCGCTCTTCCTCGGGCCTGGGAGGACAGCCCTGCTGTGTTTCTGAGTCTCCAGCCGGTCCCCAGGTTACTATAGCTCCTAGGAGCAGAAACCAGAGCGAGCAGTTGTCTGAAGAGTCTCTGCTTGGGGCCTGAAAGCAGCTCGATGGGAACATTAGCAGGTGACACCGATTTTTCCAGAGAGTGAAAATGAAACCCTCAGGGAGCAAGAATTCATCGACTTCTTCCCCAGGCAAAGACAATCTAAGTTGTTGAGTTTGCCTCCACGTGGCTTTGGCCAATGACCTTAGCAGTGCTTTATCTGCAGTTTCACAAGTGATTTCAGGAGAGCGAGGCGTCACCAAAGCCCAGTCCCACTAGCAGGTACAGTCAGCCTCCTGCCTCCCTTTCATCAGGGTGCTCCAGCCCACGCCAGAGAAGAATTCTGGGAACCTCGGGTGGCCCCATGGGATTGAAGAAGGCCCAGGGAGATCACCGATGGCAGGGATGGGGCTACAGGCCTGGCTCCCTTCAGCTAAAATGTGTGCGAGGCTGAGGTCAACGGCGGTCAACTCCTGGGACCACAGCTGAAGCAGGAAAACACAGGGCCATGCCAGGAAATCCAAATTCCAAATGTCTCCAACATTTTTTAAAAGATCTGGCTATTTTTATATTTATTTACCTTTACAGAAACTTGTTTTGGGTCCCAGGGTGAGGAAACATTTCTAGTTTATTTAAACTTTTGAAAAGTTAGGAGGGCAGGGCCATGGATTGAAACATTCGGTCCCTCCAGAGACCATGCACCCTGGCAGGCTCTCAGGCCCATGGAAGCCTCCGACCTCTCGGGCTCCCAGCCTCCTCTTACCCAACTGCCGAGGTCTGGCCTCGGTCCCTCCTGCCCTCAGGAAGTCACGGCTTTTGTACTTGTGTCAATGGAAGGGCTTGGGTCTGTCAGGTTGGGGAGCAGAATTTTAGGATGCCTCCAAAAGTGCAATCATTCCTTGCCTCTAGGAAGGACAGAACCATTCCTGAAAGGAAGGTGTCTGCTTTTGTTGTTGTTTGTTTATTTGTTTCATTAGGGAAAAAAAAAAACAACCCAGGTTTGTAGCTGATATGTCTTTGACTCGCTTTGGATTCTGGGAAAGAAAAGAAATTATGCCAAGTATTCATATTAGATGAAATGCTTGCGGGGTGGCAATTTCTCTTTCCTTCTTCCTTACACAGTACAAGTTGGCTTTGGAGTCAGACCAACCTGGGTTGAAACCTGGTCATTTATGAGGTCTGTAACCTTGAACAAATTATTTAACCTAAGACTCAGCTTCTTTTACCATCGGTGGGGTTTTGTAAGGAGCAAATGAAATGCTTCTTGGCGCACGGTAAGAACTCAATAGAGAGCAACTGTTATTGTGATAGTTGGTTGCCAGCACCCCTCCTGCCCCTGCAGGATTCTAGACCTCTGCAACCACAGCAATTAGACGCATAATTGTCCTCGGGCTAAAGCTGGCGCATATGAACTCAGGCTCACCACTGGGGAGCCACAGTGACAAACAGGCAGTAACACTGGGAAGGGAGAGGTTCAGGAGAAGGGGCCAGGCAGGTCCTGCTAATTTTTCACGAAGGCCTGAGCAATCTATTGATACACGCTGTTAGTTGGTTAGCTTCAGCCCCGCCCAATCTTCTCTAAGATAAAGTGAGAACGTGCCCTTCCCGCTCCCGCACAATTCCTTGGGCAGGACTTTTGTTGGTTGGTTGCAATCGTTACTTCTCTTCTACGTCCACACTGCCCCTGGGGCGCGTGCGACATCCAGACTTTTGTGAACAGAGGAGAGGAAGCGCGGTGGAAAACACCTGCATCATTCACTGCAGACCTCGCCCCTCGCAGCTGGCTCTGAAGAACTCCCCGAGTCCCCGCTACCTGGCACTAGCCTCTCCGGGACCCTGGGCGCTGTTGGAAATGTAGCTGCTCCGTTCCGTTCAGGAGGAAGGCAGCTGGTGCAAGTGCAGGAAGGAGAAGAGAAGACATGTTCCCTCGGGGGAAAGGTGTTACCACAGACTGCCCCGGGTTTCAGAAAGACTTTGAACTCGCCTGGGTTTGGAGCCCGGTGTGAGGAAGTCACCGAGGCCAAGGGGTGAGGGCTGCAGACCGGGGGCAACCTCTCTTCTTCCTGTGCCACCTCCACCTGTTCGGGCGTCAAGCTCACTACATGTGGGGTTTTCTTTCCTTCTTTTCAAAGTTCGGGAGAAAGCAGCTCCCCCCGTCTCCTCAACTCTTCGTGAGCTGCCATCTGCCCACCTCTGCCAGTGGCCTCCGCCTGGCCTGCAGCCCCTCAGCCTGCCACAGCACTAACAGCACCGTCCACCCCCCTTCTTGGCTCCTGACACGGTGGCCGCATTGCCCTCGCTCTCCTCCTGCCTCTCTGACACGCCCCCACAGCCTCCACTGGCCCCTCTTTCCCAGGGCTCCACCTGCCTTCATTAGGACTGTCCCAGAGTTCAATCTCTGTCCTTTAAGGGCCATGTCAGCCGAGCTCAGATGCATGCTCTGGGGAGACAATCCGGGCCGAAGCACGACCTGAGAGCTGTTTGCATAAAAGCGTAGAGGGGGATGAGGTTACTGCTCCATTTCCTGTGGCAGCCGCGGGTGTCGCCAGCCTCCCTTTGGCTCCTGCTCTTTGGCCTTTCTCCACACTCATCCTCTCTTCTCGCGGCTGCCTTGGCATTGGTATTTCTTGCCTGAAATATTTCCACAGCTTCTTAATGTTCCCTTACCCTGCTAGGAACCGCTTCTCTAGGCTTCAGAACACCTCTCCCCCGCCTTCCTTCCAGGACTCTACGCCCCAGTGGATGGGAATGGGAAGAGAGAGCAGAGGCTGAGAGAGCAAGGGGGTCTGGAAGAACCGTGTCTGTGAGAAATAGACGTCCCACCTACTAAGCAGACAATCCAAAGTGGAAGAGAGGGAAGTATGAGAAACTGTGTTTAGTAAAAAATACGATCGAATCTAAAGTAGGGAGTCCAGTGTTCTGTGTGAAAGAGGACTTCCACAGCATGGGATCTGGCCAGAGTGTCATGAATTTTATGGCTTTGATCATACCACAATGTAATAAACTATTCTGCAAAGCTTTCGTGTGATAGGAATTCCAAGGAGGAAGTGGTTCCCTGGCTGGGAGCAAGCGGACCCAGAGGGAACAGCTGGGCATTTAGACAGAAGTGGAATTGAATGTCCACGGGGCCAGCTGAGGAGGTGGGACCCAGCACGCTATGAGCCCTTTGCTCAAGTCAGCCTGGAGTAGGAGGATGGGAATGTCAGAACAGAGGATCAACACCCTACAAAGCAAACAAAGACTGTTTGTTCATTTTTTCTGTCATAAATTTATTTCAGGCTCACAACAACCCAGCGCTTTAGGCATTATCCTAATAACCATTCTGCAGATGAGGAAACTGAAGCTCTTGAGAATTGGAGGGACTTGTGAATGTTCACTCAGGTAGCACATGACTGAGTCAGGATTTGAATCCAGGATTTCTGATCCCAAACACAGTGTTTTCTTGGTCGAAACACAGGACAAGAGGGGCACAGGTGGTTAAGTGTTTCCATGGAGCTCAGGGGCACGATGGGGGCAGAAGTCACTGAGTCACCTCCAGACCCAGTGTCTGGCCAGTTAAGCTTCCTGGAACACCCAGGGAACTTGGAACCAGGCTCCCAAAGCTGCTCCCTGGATGATGTTGGGAGTGGCTTCTGGGGAAGTTCCTGAGAGTTGTAGGACTAGGACCAATGGTGTCCACAGAGGGGGCCCCAGACTACAGCAGAAGTGACCGAGTTTTAACTTCCTTAGGTGGTTCCAAGGGGGAGGGTTCACCCAGCAGCAACCTTCAGGAGCAATAGGAGATAGTCTGTAGGTGGTGGGTGGAGAGGGGCGCAGGAGGGAGGAGGCCATGTATGACTGGTTACAGAATTTTCAGGAACCCTGTGCAAAATGAAAATACAGTCCTCTCATTCAGAATTATTAAGAATTTGAAGATGGTGACAGCAGAGAAATAGAGCAAGCACGGACATTCTAAGCATGGACCTTCTAAACAGGTCACACACCCTATTATATATTGTGTCTGGCTTAACTTTTAGCTGCCATTAACTCTATAGAGAAAGAGTTGAGAGGAAAATGTAGTAGCCAGAACTAGAATTTTAACTTCTCTCTCTTCCCCAAATTCACTCAGAATGGCAGAATTATAACAGCCACAATTTATCAAGTTGGCACTATGTTCCAGGCACTTGACTTTACTCCTCCCTGACAATACACTTTTTTGCATAAGAAGAGTGAGGCTACAAGAGGCTGTAAGACACACAGCCAGTTGTAGGAAAGTCTCTGGACTCCAAAGCCCTCTTCTCTCCTGTATACTACCTATGACACCTTTGAACCCTGCAGGAAATACAGATTTTTAGGAACTTCTGGCAGGGAGGTTAATAATTCGGTTCTAGTGTAGTGTTTCTTAAACTCCAGCCCTTTACATACTACTTATAATTTTTAGCCATATTTTCAAACACCAATGCTACTATTTGCTTAGTAATTTTCTTTCATTGATTCACCTGTTAAAATCAGCCTCACTTTAAAAAATAAAATTATGGATTGGTATGCTAACTATACTTTTTTCTAATATGCATTAAAATAAATAAACTCTCTGACTCAAATATTCTACTTCTATGAATTTATTCTATAAGTATGTTCACAGATGTATGAAATAATGTATATACAAGAACATTCATTACAATATGATTATGATAGTATACAATTGGAAACAATCTGATTGTCCCTCAATAGGGGACTAGTTAGACAACAGAAAACTGCACAGCCATAAACAAAGAATGAGGAAGCTCTCTATGTACTGATAAGAAATTACTGTTAAAAGAAAAGAGCAAAGTGCAGAATCATTAAAATGACTACACTGCCCAAAGCAATCTATAGATTCAATGCAATCCCTATCAAAATACCAATGTCATTTTTCACAGAATTAGAAAAAACTATCCTAAAATTCATATCAAACAAACAAAAAAACCTGAATAGCCAAAGCAATCCTAAGCAAAAAGAACAAAGCTGGAGGCACCACCTTACCTGACTTCAAATTATACTACAAGGTTATAGTAAACAAAACAGCATGGTCCTGGTATAAAAGTAGACACCTAGATCAATGGAACAGAATAGAGAGCCCCAAAATAAAGGCACATAACTACAGTCAACTGGTCTTTGACAAAGTGAACAAAAACATATCCTGGGGAAAGTACACCCATTTCAATAAATGGTGCTGGGAACACTGGATTGCCATACGCAAAAGAATGAAACTGGACCCCCTTTCTCACTATATACAAAAATCAACTCAAGATGGATCAAAGATTTAAATGTAAGACCTGAAACTATAAAAACACTAGAAGAAGCCTAGGGAAAACCCTCTGGACATTGGTCTAGGCAAAGAATTCATGACTAAGGCCTCAAAAGCACAAGCAACACAAGCAAAAATAGACAAATGGGACTTAAATTAAATTAAAACCTCCTGCATAGCAAAAGAAATAATCAACAGAGTTAATAGACAATCTGCAGAATAAGAGAAAATATTCAAAAACTATGCATACAACAGGGGACTGGTGTCCAGAATTTACGAGGAACTCAAACAACTCAATTACAAATAACCCCATGAAAAAGTGGGCAATGGACATGAACAGACATTTTCAAAAGGAGACATACAAATGACCAAAAGGTATATGAAAAAATGCTCATCATGACTAATCATCAGGGAAATGCAAATTAAAACCACATCGAGATATCATCTTATACCAGTCAGAACGGCCATTATTAAAATATGAAGAGATAACAAATGTTGGTGAAGGTGCAGAGAAAGGAGAACACTTATATACTGTTGGTGGGAATGTAAATTAGTACAACCTCTATGGAAAATGGAATGGAGATTTCTCAAAGAACTAAAAATAGAACTGCCATTCGACCCAGCAATCCCACTACTGGGGATCTACCCAAAGGAAAAGAAATCATTATGTCAGAAAGAACACCTGTGCTTATACGTTTATTGCAGCATTATTCACAATAGAAAAGATATGGAATCAACCTAAGTGTCTTCCAACAGAGGACTGGATAAAGAAAGTGTGTGTGTGTGTGTGTGTGTGTGTGTGTGTGTATACACCATGGGACACTATTCAGCCATAAAAAAGAATGAAGTCATGTCTTTTGCAGCAAGATTAATGGAACTGGAGGCCATTATCTTAAGTGAAACAACTCAGAAACAGAAAGTCAAATACCTTATGTCCTCATGTATAAGTGGGGGCTAAATAATGTGCACACATGGACATAGAGTGTGGAATAGTAGTCATTGGAGACTTGGAAGGGGGAAGGATGGGAGGATGTTGAGGATGAGAAATTACTGAATGGATACAATGTATACTTTTCAGGTGATGGTTACATTAAAAACCCAGAATTCACCACTATGTAATATATCCATGTAACATTTGTACCCCTTAAAATTTATAAAATAAAAGAAGAAACTATTGTTACAATAAAAGAGCAAGATGCAGAATTGTGTATCAAATGATATGTTTGTAAAGGAGGAAGGTATCGGGGGATCTAAATTTGTATATGCTTAAAACCTTCTCTAAGAGAAGAATGCCAATAAACTATTAAAAGTCATTTCTGATGGGTGGGAAGAGTTTGGCAGTGATGGGGGGGGAACTTTTCTCATATTTGTTAATTTTTTTTTTTTTTTTGAGACAGAATCTCGCTTTTGTTGCCCGGGCTAGAGCGAGTGCCGTGGCATCAGCCTAGCTCACAGCAACCTCAAACTCCTGGGCTCAAGCAATCCTTCTGCCTCAGCCTCCCAAGTAGCTGGGACTACGGGCATGTGCCACCATGCCCGGCTAATTTTTTCTATATATTTTTAGTTGTCCAATTAATTTCTTTCTATTTTTAGTAGAGACAGGGTCTTGCTCTTGCTCAGGCTGGTTTCAAACTCCCAGAGTGCTAGGATTACAGGCGTGAGCCACCGTGCCCGGCCCATATTTGTTAATTTTTGAACTATATGAATATATGTCCAAAAAATTAAAGGAATTAAAATAATACAGTTATTATTATGATAGAAATTCTTGTCCATGTAGTGCCTTAAATCACCTCATGAGCCATTGACAGTATATGTCCCTACCTGGGGAGACACTGCTCTGATGGGTTCAATTCTCCACCCAGTGCTCATACGAATGGGGTTATGGCCATGGTATGTGATGTTGATTTCTGCCAAGCAGGTGACAAAAGTCCTGGATAAGATAGCCCAACCCTAGTGTTGAGATGGAAGTAGAAGAATATCATCATTATGGAAGGCTCTTCTGCCAGATTATCTGCTGATGAAGGCCATGTTGCTGACTGCCCTGGAGCCCAGAACAGAACTTAAATGCCAGAGAGCAGGGGCCATGTCTCTTTGTGAAGAATTCTCAAGCTATGTCTGCTTTGACACGTGAACTGTGACCAGATGGAAAAACAGACTGAAAGACTTCCCAGACAATGTCTTCTAATCTGAGCCAAGGGTTCTGGGGAAACAGGTACGAACACCAGCCAAATCAGGATGGGAACCCTAGATGACCGAGAATAGCTGCTGTGACAGAAGAAGATCTGTGAGAGCTTGCTCCAAGCTGGGGACTTGGCGCAGGTCTCCTGCACTGGCTAACGAAGTGATTATCCAGGTCTCTGGGTGGGTGGTTGAGTCAAGAACCGACTGACACAACTGACGCAAGAGTTGGTTGCACTTCTGTTAATGCAGCCTGAGATTGCATTAGCTGTGTTGGCAACCACATGATTGCGTTGACTCAGACTGAGCTTGCAGTCATCCCAAATGGTTAGGCCTTCCTTCTTCCAACGCACTGCTTTTAAGAGTTGTCTTCTTCCTATATTTTTTCACATGTACTGAAAAAAGAGATAGACGATATACTGCAACGTTAACATTGGCTATCTCTGCAATATGAGAGGGATGCTAGGGTACTTTTATTTATAGCTTTAGCATTTTAGTATGTTTGAATTTGATAATGAGCTTGTATTACTTCTGAAATCAGGAAAACTATACAGTTTTGTGTTTGTTCTTTTAAGAAAAGGGAAGAAGTCTTGAAACTGGTGAGGGTACAGAAGATTTTTCCCATGACTGTCTCCAGAAATTCCCAGGTTAGGCTAGCTATAGGGTTGGTTCTAAGGGAGAGAAATAGTAAAATTGGAGTAGAATGCAAAATGGAAATCTCTGCTAAGTATAGAGATACTCCTGAACTCAGGGAGCTTAGTGGGTGTGGAAGGCAGCCAGTGACCTTTGGCCCCTGGTATTCCTACCCTTGTGGAATCTCTTCCTCTTGAGTATGGGCTGGTCTGAGTGCCTTGCTTCCTTGCTTGGAATGAAGAGACTACAGTAAAAGTGATGGGCTGTCACTTTCAAGATTAGGTTATGAAAGACTGTGATTTCTATCCTGTTAGCCCTCTCTTACTCTCTCTCACTGGCTCACTCTGATAAAGTCAACTGCCCTCTTGTGAGATACGCTATCGAGAGGTACACGTGGCCAAGAGGACAGCCTCTGGGCAGCAGCCAGCAAGGAACTGAGGCCCTTTGCCCAACAACCTACTAAACTGGCACTGCCTGTGCTGAACCTTGAAGTAAGTGCGACTCCCAGCCCCACACCTTGATGATGGCCTTGGGAGAGACCGGTAGCCAGGGCACCCACCTTAGTTGTGCCCAAATACCTGACCCACAGCAACTGCGAGATAATAAACATATGTTGTTTTAAGCCTCTAATTTTTGTGGTAATTTTTTATGTAGCAGCACGTAAGTGATATAGTGAGAAAACTTAATTGACCTTCTGGTCATTTGGATTGGGCAGAAACTTTGGGGGCAGTACCATGTGAATAACTGTATCTGTATGAGAACTGTATCTGTACATCCTATATCTGTACATGTCACCTCTTGGGATTTCACTGCTTAGGGTTTCTGAATTTGGAAACCAGGCATTCTCAGGGAGGTGGAGAAGCCTCCAGGGAATGGTAGCTTGCCTCCTTTGTATAAATGCTTTATATGTCAGAGAAGTCTTAAGATGGGAGGGTTGAACAGAGCCTCCAAGATGGCCCCCAATCAACCATGCCTCCTGGTGTTCATACTCTTGTGTAGTCCCCTCCCACAATGAATCAAAGCTGACCTGTGTGACCAACAGAATACTGCCAACCTGTTGGTATGTAACTTCCAAAGTTAGGTCATGAAAGGCATTGCAGTTCCTGCTGCATACACTCGGAGTGCTTTCTCTGGTAGAAGCCAGCTGCCATGTCATGAGGACATGCAGGCAGCCCTGCGGAGAGGCCTGTGTAGAGACGAACTGAGGCTTCTTGTCAATAGCCAGCAAAAAGTTGCCTGCCTGTGAGTCAGCACCTTGGAAGTAGTTATCCAGGCTCAGGTGAATCTTCAGATGACTGCGGGCCCTGCTGACATCTGACTATGACCTCGTGAAAGACTCTGTAAGCCACTACCGAATTCCTGACCCAAGAAACTGTGAGAAATAATAAATAATTATTGTTGTTTTAAGCTATAATGTTTTAGGATAATTTGATATGTGACAATAGGTAGTTAATACATTCTTGGTCATTTGTATTGTTCAATATTCATTTATTCAAATGATATTTTCCGTGCACCTGCTGTCTATTGAGTAAGTAGACATGGTTACTTTGCGTAGGAGCAGATAAGTAACTTAAATGGAGTGCTAGACATGGGCGATCTACAGTGAGCAAAACCAGACACAGTGCCTGTTTTCATGGAGGGGACCATACAGTAGTGACACAGATAATCAAATAATCATATTTGTAAATTACAAATAATAACCATAAATTACAATAATGCCAAGTGCTATATGGGGAAAGGGCTATATCTACTCAAACTATGAGGGGGACCTAATTTAGATCAGATGAGGTTAGCAATGGTTTCCCCAAGGAGGTAAACTGAAAGAGGAGTTAGGTGAATGGAAAGGGGAGGAGAAGAGCCTTTCAGGAAGAGGAAGCAGCCTGTGCAAGGGCCCTGGGCTGGAGGCAGCATGGCGGACGGAGAGCCGCTGTGGCTAGGGCCGAAGGATGAGCAGTGAGGCTGTACCGAGGCTGATCCATACAGAGTTTTGTGGCCATATTAAGGAGTTTGGGTTTGACACTAAAAGCAATGGGAAGCCTTTGAAAAAGCAGAGAAATATGATTGTCATTTTAAAATCTTTAATTTGAAAAAATCTTGCTGTGTAGAGAATGGGTTGGAGGGCATCTGCGAAGAGACCAGTTAGGAGGTTATTTCAGTAATTCAGATATTTTGCATGTTTACAATTCCCCCAAATAGCCAGCCTTCTGCTTAGTATTCTTTTAAAAGAATAAGTTATATAGACATAGTTTCTGGCCTCTCAGAGTCTGCCTTCTAAAAAAATCAACAATGGTAGGTCCAAAAAGAATGACATGCAGACATATAAAATAGATGGGAAATTGAGAAATAACTCCAGCTAAAACACAGATCAATCAATCACTTAGTGCATAAAGGGAATCTAGCTAACATTTCTTGAAAACCTAACAGAGATGCCGGCATTTGACACTCTATCGATTTATGCCTCCTAACAACTACATGTTGTAAATGATATTCACTTTACAGATGAAGAAACAGGGTCAGAAAGGTTAAGCAACTTGACAGAGGCTACGTAGCTTGCTGGATCTGTTTGTTTCAAAGTAAAAATGTGTTTTATTACACTACATTGCCTACATTTCTTGTAAGTCTCCATTTGGAATCCTTCATGTAGTGGAAAAAGTCTTGTTAATAACCAGACACCTAAATTCTAGTTGAGCATTGTGACACATATATTTCTCCAGGCAATATACTTCTCCAAGCTAACCTCTTTAAAATGGGGCAATAAACCTATGTTCATTCATTCACCAAAAAGTGCCTGGTCCTTCGATAAACATATGGGAAATCTCAGTTACGTGCAAGGTTCCATAAAGTGATCAGGGATAAATAATCCATGGACTATACCCTAGAAAAACCTATATATGAAATACACATTTATTGTTTTATGCATTAAGAATCTCATTTCTGTGAACTTTTCTTCCTTACATCCCATTTTACACAGTTACAATGAAAGTTACTATATTGATAAAGTGTGATCCAACCCACTTCTCACAGGTTATTGGTCCAGAGGTTGATTCTAGACTCAAGCTGGACAATCAGAATCCTTCCCTGGGACTTTGGAAATAGAACTGTGAAAGAGAGTCAGTTTTGGTTTGTGTGCCTGAATTTCAAGATGGAAAACTTAGAGGGCTTTTGGTGGACATATTTTTCCATATGACTGGTAAAGGAGAAGAGACTGGTTAGTAATAAAAGCAAGAATGGAGCAGACCTGCAGAGAAATGTTAAGTATGGGTTTTCAGTGGTTGGCATGTAAAAGGCAGAGCTTTAGTCAATATTATGTACAACTCCAGGGAGCACCATTTATACTGATTCTATGTTAGTGGCACCCTTTAAAGCACAATTGCATGGCATGAATTGTGTCCCCTGTAGTTGTGCTATGAGGCAGTCCTATTTTTAGTTGGGGGTGGGGCTATAGAGAAAGGCCATGGCCAAATAATGCAGGTACTGAATATAATTTAGAGCAGGAATAACCTATGTGCTGTGATTCTACCCCTCCAAAACCCATGGCAGGTATCTCTAATCATTGTTGTCCATCTTCCTGCTGAGTCCCAACTTGTCCTACTCAGCACAGCCCTCCAGAGAGTCACTATTAAGCAGTGTGTACTTTGCCTGTATACTTACTGGCCCAATAACATGTCATTCATAAGTGGCTGTATCTCAGTGGCAGATGTTTTCCCTCTGTTTAGAATAAACACTGGGTATCATATCCAAGTCAGGGAAATATTTTACTTTTGATCTGAGGACCAAGAAAATTTGGAATCAGTCTTCAAACACTTCGTGGTACCATCGTAACAGTTACTTAACACAATAATGAACAGGATTCTGGAATGGTAACTAATTGTGTGAATTCTGATACCATGTGGTTCCTTCTGCCTGGTATTCCCTTTCTGTTCTTTTCTGTTTGGCAAATTCTTAGACAGCCTGCAAGATCCAGTTAAATAGTTCTATTTCTGCAGCTTTTCCCTGACATTCTCTCTTGGAGAAGTAATTGCTCCCTATCTGTTATTGCACATGACTTTACTCCTTTCTCCATTGTAGCTTGTTTCCTACTGAGTTTTAGTTGTTCTTGTGTGTTTCTTTCCTAGAATTTAGAACCTGTAGGATAAAGATTGTATTTAAGATCCTACCAGGATCTAGATTCTAGGAAAGAATCCCTGGCATGTAGATACTTGACTGAATGACACTGAAATTGTGCCTTCACATGTGAAATACTTTGGGTAGTTTTGTCTTAAGAAAAATGTAACCAGGCCGGGGGGTGGTGGCTGACGCCTGTGATCCTAGCACTCTGGGAGGCCGAGGTGGGAGGATTGCTCAAGGTCAGGAGTTCAAGACCAGCCTGAGCAAGAGCGAGACCCTGTCTCTACTAAAAATAGAAAGAAATTAGCTGGACAACTAAAAGCATATAGAAAAAATTAGCCCGGCATGGTGGCGAATGCCTGTAGTCCCAGCTACTTGGGAGGCTGAGGCAGGAGGATCGCTTGAGCCCAGGAGTTTGAGGTTGCTGTGAGCTAGGCTGATGCCACGGCACTCTAGCCCGGGCAACACAGTGAGACTCTGTCTCAAAAAAAAAAAAAAAAAAAAAAAAAAAAAAAAAAAAAAAAAAAAAAAAAAAAAAAAAAAAAAAAAAAAAAAAAAAAAAAAAAAAAAAAAAAAAAAAAAAAGAAAGAAAGAAAGAAAGAAAGAAAGAAAGAAAGAAAGAAAGAAAAAGGCAACCACACTAACATAGTAGGAACTATATGGGACTTCTGCCTGGGGATAAACTAATCACCAGAACACTTAAATTTGGAGCAGCAATTGTTGAGAAGAAAAATATCAAGGTTTTAAAACAAAAAAGATAGAATTTAAAATCATAAAAACACCAAGGAAACTTCTATTTTTTAATTTTGGAGCTGGGAAAACTTTCTAAGTATGACTTGAACTCTAAACACCATAAGAAAAGATTAATAAACTCCATTAGATAAAAATACAAAGAACTTTTTTCTTCATAGTAAAAACCATAATAGAGTTAAAACACAAACTGCAAGAAAACATCTGAAATTCCTATCATAAACAAAAGGCTTATCTCCACGATAAAGGAAGGCTTATTTCTATAATAAAAAGGGCTCTTACAAATCAGTATGGGTAAAGAAAATATAGACATCCAGAAATATAGAAAAGAAAATGCAACTGGCTCTTAAACATATGAAAAGATGCTCAATCTCATTTAGATTAAGACAAATGCAAATATATGGTATTTTTTTTAACCTGTCAGATTTTGAAGATAAAAATGTTTGATGGCAAACACATAGGGTAGGTGAACATGTAGGGAAAACAAGCATTCTTTTACATTGCTAGAGGAAGTGGAATTAATAAGACTTCTCTCTTAAATGCACACCATTTGACCTAAAATTACACTTTTAGGAATTTATCTACAAATAGGCTTGAGCATACGTAAAATGGTTTTTGTACAATGCAATTCAGTGTAGCATTGTTTATAATTGCAAAAGATCAGAAACCACCTAAATCAATAGGGAAATGGTTAGGTAAATTACGGTACTTTTTTTTTATACAATAGAATATTACACAGTTATAAAAATAGAATAAGGAAGTTCTTTATGTACTGATAGGAAATTGCCATCAAAATATACTGTTAATGAAAAAAGCAAGGCACGGAACACTATGTATAGTATGTTAGTATTTACATAAGCAAGGGGAGAGGGAATATTACATAGGTATTCGCTTATAAGTACCTACATTATATCTGGAAGGATGCCCAAGAATTAAGTACTATTAGTTGACTGTGCAAATGGGAACTAGAATGGGGGTGGGAGAATTACTACACTACATTTTTTTATCTTTTTAATATTGAACCATATGAGCAAATTACCTATTTGAAAATAAATGAATAAAATTAATATGAATAATATTATAAAACCATTGGTCAATGAATACAGTGATCTTTAACTCAGTCATCAAATCAAAGAAAATTTTATCTTAGAGTTGCTTCTGGAATCTTGATTCAGGTTTTTGATAAGCAAAAGGAAGCATGACATTATTCAGTGGCATTGTCCATTTGTGATATTCATTGCCCTGAGAGTTGATTAGAAAAATCTAAGAATAGAGTCCAGAAAGGTGGTCTAAGTCCATAGATACTATCTAATGACTGTCATTAAGGGAAACAAAGGGTATTGGGACACATCTCTGACCTGAGAAGGTGAAGCCACAGAATAATGAATGCTGTTCCATATAGATTCCCATGGTGCCACTGATGGCCAGATGTGAGCTGGAATTCTGTTCCTCAGCCACCTTCTCTGGTAACTTCTTGCAGAGCTAAACACTTTAAGGACTGCATATGCTACCCTTGATGGCTCTGACTTCCACCTAAAGCTGATAAATTCTCTGCTTAAATGTCCACATTGAAGTGAATTGAATTGCTTTGTGATTAAACTTGGTTGGCTCTAGGATATTTAAATCCAGGGGTTATTTTACTTTTTGTCTATTTCTCAATTTGTGCTTCTGATACGCTACCCTATTCAGGTACCCCAGAAACCTGAGCATAACTTGGGGATATCTTAGGTGACTTGGCTCAATTGATAATGTGCAATCAAAAGAAATTTATTGAGCATCAACTATGCCAGCGGATTGTGGGGGATGAGTAAGAGACAGCTACCATGACTTCAGGGGGCCATACAGTCTAGCATTTCTGCTAGAGGTCAAGAGGGTGTGTTCTGAAGAACATGAGCTAAATCCTGGGCTGGAAAATATGGGAGTTTTAGAACGCCGTGGAATTCAGGTGAGTCATGTACTACTTGATTTGTGTTTCATGTTATGTGGACCTCAGGGAACTGTTTCAGAGAGAAGTAAGAGACGTAAACACACAATTTATTATACTTAAACATCCAGGTGACATAAAGGATGAAGGAAAACAGAAATGTTTAAGCGAATGCTGTGTCCATGTTGTGCGTGGTTGGATCATCGGTGTGGTGAAGCAGCGCCACCTTGAGGCAGATGCCACGCTGTACCTCCCCAGCCGCCTCTGCGTCTTGACTGGTACCGGGCACCCGCATACCGGTACACAGAACGCTTGGACGCTGAGGTTTTCACATATTCTATCAGTGACATTGGGCTGAGGTGGAGAGGGAGAGAAAGAGAGATCCATAGGCAGGAATATGAACAGAAGAAGCCTTGTTTGAGGGGACCCCTTTCTAAAATGTTCAGAGACCGTCAATTTGTTTTTCAATTGGGCGCATCTTTCAATCATTTTGGTACTTCTAAAATATTTTGTGTGTAAGGTGAAGTTATTTGCAAATCTAAAGGGAAAACAGCGTGTTTAAAAATTGATCTGAAGCTGGGCAATGGCTCTGTCTTAAAGTCCCAGCTACCTGGGAGGCTGAGGCAGGAGGATTGCCTGAGCCCAGGAGTTAGAGGCTGCAGTGAGCTACGATTGTGCCAGTGCACTCCGGCCTGGGCGAACGAGCAAGAACCTGTCTCTTAAAAAAAAAAAAAAAATTGGTCAATCTTAGATTTTAGGTTATTTTCTAGATTGCTGGCTAAAACAACCTATGAAAGTAAAATTCAGCATTCACACAATTTAGAAGTAAGAAATTCAAACCTTTCGAGTCTACTGGAAAATTGAGGAAGGGCATTACTTACACTAACCTGCCCGGCTGGGTGTGGTGGCTCACGCCTGTAATCCTAGCACTCGGGGAGGCCGAGGTGGGAGGATCGCTTGAGCCCAGGAATTCGAGACCAGCCTGAGCAAGAGTGAGACCCCATCTCTACTAAAAATAGAAAATATTAGCTGGGCAACTAAAAATAGAAAATAAAAAATTAGCCAGGTGTGGTGGTACCCACCTGTAGTCCCAGCTACCCGGGAGGCTGAGGCAGAAGGATTGCTTAAGCCCAGGAGTTGGAGGTTGCTGTGAGCTAAGCTGACACCGCGGCACTCTAGCCCGGGCAACAGAGAAAAACTCTGTCTCAAAAAACAAACAAACAAACAAACAAACAAACAAACAAACAAACTACCCTGCCTGAGAAGTCACATGTTTAATTAGTAGAAATGACTGGAAAAATGAGGCAGGCGGAGTAGAGAAAGCAAAGAGAGAAGGAAGGCAGCAGATGCATGGACTGCAGAGAGAGGAGAGGAAAACAATTCGAGAAAGGAAAGGATACATGGCAACTGAAAACAGGAAGTGGAAAGGGTGGAGGTAGACCAAAGCAAGTTAGAACTTATCCAACCCCACATAAACCCGACCAAAAGCTAGCCCATGTGCGATGGTGCCAGGCGCAAAGAACACAAATATTTGCTGTCGGGTTGGTGCCTGGTGAATGGCGCTTTGGTCCTTCATCCATGCACGTCTGTGATTTTTGATCCTGTTTTTCTCAAGCCTAGAGTTCTACCTCAGGGATCTCCCATTTTCCAGGACTTCCCAGGCAAAACTACAATTTTCAACTGGTTTTGAAATCAGAATATGAGGCACTCCAGAAGTGTGCATGGAGACAATTTTCCAATTTGGAGTACCTCCAAAATAGAGCCCCCGGCAATTACAATGGAGGAAGGTGGGCCAAAGAGATTCTTAGGAATTTAATTTAGCAAATAAATCTTAGTTATGAACAAGAATCTGTTGAGCTTGGCTAAAGAGAGACTGCAGCCCTGGTTCTCACTAAATGCAATTACCACAAAATTAATTAAAATAGTAGTTTATTAGTTAAAATACATCTACAAAAACAGAATCTATTAAAACTGAGGTTGGAAGTCACTATCTGTAATATATATAACTCCACTAGAAAGAAGTGACTTAGGGTTTGGATTTCTTAAAGTATGTGGTTTTCTGCTGTGATTCGCTCTTTACCCAGTATTTTCAATAGATTTACAAATCATGAAAATGAGGTAAAACTCACAGTGAACAACAGCTTTCCAAATCTTTCCTGACTTCTACGCCCGTCAGCTTTTGCCTCTGTGAAGAGGTCCTGAGTTGATCTTTCCTTTCCACACTATTCCCCAAGTACCAAGGTTTGGGAGAACTCCAACCCTCATCTGTCCTAGAGCATCTTTATTCCCCAAGCACTAGACTTGAGAAAGAAATGTTACGTTAAAAACATCAAAACCACAAGAATGATGACAATTAAACCCATTTCAACTTTCTTTCTACTCTGTTCGTGTCAGCTGGACCTTGGGTCCCTTCTGCCCCTGCGAGGCCCAGTGCAGATTGACCTGGCTCACTTTAACTACTGAGCCACCTTGCTCTTGCTGTCCTCCCAGCACTCACTCCATTTATAGTCAAATGCTAGATTATATGACATTTATTTTAAACTGTATAAACATTACTTCCCAATTAGGCCGAAAGCAAGTGGTGGGCAAGGCCCAGTCCTCATGAGTTACGATCTCATGAGCCTAGGGTTCACAGTAAATGCTTAAAAAATAAATACCTGGGTAATTTGTACCATCTACATACTGATTTCACCTGTGTGATAATGATTTCCTTAAGCCATCATCACACTTGCTATCAAGTATGACTGTTACCTAATGACCAAAAAAGGGTATGCTTACCATTCCTTCCCCTTTATAAAATGACAAAAATGAAACAAAAACAAATATGGTAAAAACGAACCAAACAATAAAACCACTGAGATTAAAGTAGAAGGGAGTGGGAGGTAAAGAACCACTTTTGTGCCAAAATGTGCCTTGGCATTTACATATTCTCTTCCACCATCAATCCTATCCCCACTCTCTCCACCGAGGATGGTGTGTCACGGTTGCTAAACCCTGGGCTGACCTTTGCCCAGGATGTGGTAGTTGAGCCAGTTATTTCCAGTGTGTATCCATTCTGATTCAGACTTTATGCTGTACTGCTTGTGAAATATTTTTATCATCTCCCCAGAGTAAAGCCAATAGACTGGCAGATTCTTAATACACCCATTCCTGTGAGTATAGACTATGGATCTCCAGAATATTCCCCAACACTTCAGTCATGAAAAGTGATGTTAAGAAGCATTTTATGAAAAAGCATTGCAGTATTACTTTTGTTTTCATTTTAAAGTTTCCAAGTGATTATGCCATATCTACTTGACTACCTCCAATACATATTGCTTAGGGCACAGTGGCACATGTCTGTAGTCCCAGCTACTTGGGAAGCTGAGGCAGGAGGATCGCTTGAGCCCAGGAGTTTGACGTTGCTGTGAGCTAGGCTGATGCCACGGCACTCTAGCCCGGGCAACAGAGCCAGACTCTGTCTCAAAAAAAAAAAAAAAAAAAAAAAAAAAAAAATTAAAAAATAAAATAGTACCTATTGCTTAGTTTCTCTTCACCCATTACCGCTCTGAATTGCCTGGAAGGTTTTTAAAGGCTTTAAAAGCAGGAATCTAGTAAGGTGCAGCCGGAAAGCAAAGAGAGGTTGCTGTGAGTAGGTCAGATTAAGAAATAGATTTGGGGTGTAAGAAAGAGGAGTTTAGAAGTTGGGGATCAATGACTGCAGCTGCTAGGCTACTTTGTACATTCTAGTCCAGGTCTTTGGGCAATGATCCTAGCACTGGCATCCAGGTGGCTGTGGAATCACTCCACAGGCTTCGGTAGTGCTCTGACATCATTAATGACTCTCTCCTCTATTACCTTACATTTGTATAAAAGAGTCTTAAAAAACCCACCAAATTTGTTCTTGTTAAGAGTACAAGACTTGGTGGTAGGAGCAGGTAATCTTTCCTCTTAATTAACTGTACATTCATAAGTATTAAAGTAAGAGAAAATAAATTATTCAACACTGACATTTTATTTTCCGAAGTTCATCATTTTTACAAAACAAAACAGAACAAAAAGCAGGTATCAAAAACAGCAAAGAGTTTATAGAATTTCTGCACCAGTTTTCACATAAGTCAGTGATTATGAAACTGGTGTCCAATGTAAATACTAAACACAGGCTGATTTCCCTCTTGGTCAGATGGTTTGTTTTGGAGCTACTTATAATAACAACTTTTTATAAGCACCGGTCATTATTTGAGAACCGATTTGGTTTGTCCAACAAAGTAAACAATTTTTTGCTGTGTGGCATTTTCATTTTTTAAAAAACACTGAGCTAAACACAGAATGTGTATTTGTTTGGATCTGAACCAAATCTTTTGAGATCCACATTACCCTGAAGAACACTGAAGACATTTATGGGGCATATTAAATAGTGTATTAAATACTAGTTGTATACCTCATAATGTCTAAGGCAGCTACTATATTTCTAAAGAAAATAGTATTTCATTCAGAGGCTGCCCCGAGTATGAATTACATCACAGTTTCCACATCCTTTCTGATTTGGAGTAGTTTCCCCAAACGGAACCATATAATTGGAACAAAACTTTGACGTTCATGCCAAACGAGCAGATATTTTATAGATACACTTGTATAGAGCAAGCTTTTTTGCTCTGAACCCTGAAATTGAGAGGCCATTATTATTGGCTGCTGAGAGGAAGGAGCATACTTCAACTCACAGCACAGATAATCTGGAGGCAAGCAGAAACAAAGCTGGGACTTCGTTTGGAAACACGTGTTGCTTAAATAAAGCAAGTATGGTCCAGTTTTGCAATGTTAATAGCTGCCAGTCTCTCATGTTTTTTTATAAAGATCACTTGCTGGCTAGCAATGAGATAGGAAACTGGCCTCAAATTCTGATCAAATCTCTCAGTATTAGTTAAAAATAATACAAAACAGAAACCAGCCATTAGGGGTTAAAAATTGCACAAATTGTAAATTATACTATATACAGACTGGTGTACACATCATTGAAATGGTTTTGAGAGGATGAAACTCTGTTGAAACAAAATTTCCTCAATGTTATTCCAATTTTCAGTAAAGGAAAACTGATATGTAATATTCTTCTTTGCAGATATGAAAAAGGAAGCAAGAAGGCAAAGCTGAGAGAAACAGATGCTACCCACAGGGCAGCGGTGGCATTTGGTTGTTTTGGTCTTTGTACCAGCAACTCCCACTCCCCTGGCAGAGATCCAGTTCCTGCTGGACTACACGGTTTTCCTTGCAGTCAAGACACGAACAATGGACCCTACCCCTCCAGCAGCAAGTGCCTAAAAACAAACCAAAACGTAAATGTTGGTACAATCATACATGGTGAATTCTCATATTAAGTAAAACACTTTTCTTAAAGAAGGAATGTATCAGCTATAGATTCTGAATTCATTAATTTAATAAATACTTCTTGGGCACCTATTATGTACCAGTCACTATTGGTGGCACTGGGGACACAGCAGTAAACAAAACCTTTAAAATCCCTGCCTTCATGAGCTTACATTCTAGCGAGATACTAGTTTACATCGTTTCTAAATGATGCTTTTAAAAATACGCAGCATAATGTTCTTGCCTAAAACAGGTGCTCAAATATTAATTCAGGACGTTCTGCGTCTCTCATTCTCAATACACAGTCAGGAGAAAATTCAAACTGTGATCACCCACCCCAACTTCCATTTATATCAGTCAGCCTTTGTCAGATTTTTTTTCCCCCCCAAATAAGATATTATTTAATAGCTAAGAACTTTGGAACTTTGACTCTAACTTGAAAAACTGAAAGTCATGATTAAGTATTAGGAATCTGAGGCTTTGGTTTACCCCTGTTCAAAAAATATTTAGTTAATATCTTTGTGTATTGAGTATCGTGCTGGATGCTGGGGATACAAAAATGAACAAATACAGCATTTTCAGGTCTACTGTGAGGACACAGATATATAAACAGACAACTTTAATGTATGAAATGAGAATTATGTTTAGGGTGCTATTAAAGCACCCAGAAGGGGCACATACCCAGCCTGACAGTATAGAGGAGTGTTTCAGGTAAGGCTTCCTGGAGAACACAACACATTAAATGATAGACCAACGCCAGAAAATCACAGCAAATATATGGAGGTGTGAAACGGTAAAGTGCATTCAGGGAAAAGGCTGGCACTGTTGCAGCTGGAGGGGAAGAAAGCCATGGAAGGTGAGGCTAGACTTGGGAACCTGGACTTCGACATGCAAGCGACTGGCAAGGGCAGATTTGGATTTTAAAGAGATCATTCTGATGGCTGGGTAGAGAACAGATTTGGAGGAGGCAAAACTGGTAGCTAGGAAACCAGTCAGGAAACTATAGCAACAGACTAGGAGAGATGCTGTGGACAGATGCAGTAGAGAAGTATTCGAACGGGTGGATTTCAGAAGTACTTAGGGGATGAGATTGGCAAAAACTTGTGACTGATGTTGGCAAGAAATGAAAACCTAACACATGCCTCAGTTTCCCCATCTACAAAAGAGGAATAACAGGGAGTTTTTCCTACTAGGATTTTAATGACAATTATATGAGTTAATATTTATGAAGTCATTAGAAGAGTGTTTGGAACATAGCAAGTGCTCAATCAATGTTCACTATGATCCTTAGACTCCACGGAACTAGGCTGTTTTAAAGCTGGCTCTTCATGTGATAAAGATGTTTATATACTTTGCAGGGTTGTAAGGATTAAGTGAAACATAAACTGATACTATAGTACCTGGCAAACAGAGTGTTCCATGAATAGGATGACCATATAGATTACTGTCCAAGTTGGTACCTTTTAGAGGGAAAGGGGGGATTATTCAAAAGTTATGATGGGACAACAGACATAAACTGGGGCTATCTTGGGAAAACCATGAGGAATGATACCCCGTCCATAAATGTTAGCTCTTTTTGACAGTATATGAGGAATGAAGCGACTTGACCAAGGCTAAACAAGTTTTACTATCTATTTTTATCTTACGTGTGTGTGTTTTCGCTCAGATACACTTAAAACAGACATTCTACAGTTTCTGAAAAACTGAGTTTTGGGAATTGTAAGATGTTAAAGAATATACCCTTTATCTGTGGTTGGTTCTATTTAAATGCTATTGTTTATATTTGTACCAGGATAAGAGTTAGGTATTAAAGGCGACCTCATCGACTTTTTATTCAAAGCTCAAAATCCCTTCTATCTCTTCCCCCTTTTTTGATGGACGGTGTACTAGCATCTGCTTACTTGCAAAATACATGCATAAAAATAGAAAAAAGGATTTAAGAATTCTTGATCCCGTCCCCCAAGATTTCTTTTTTAAATTGTGGTAAAATATGCAACATAAAATATGCCACTTTAACCATCTTTAAGTGTAAAATCCAGTGGCATTATAGTCACAATGTTGTGCAGCCATCACTGCTGTTTCCTAAATTTTTTCACCACCCTAAACAGAAACTCTATACCCATTAAGCAATAACTCCCTATTTCCTGCTTTCCCTAGTCCCTGGTAACCTCTAATGACTTTCTGTTCCTTTGAATTTGCCTATTCTAGATTACTTCATGTAAATGAAATTATAAAATATTTGTACTCTTGTGTTTGGCTTATTTCACTTGGTATAATGTTTTCAAGGTTCATCCACATTGGAGCATGTACCAGAATACATACACTCCTTTTTATGGCTGAATAATATTCCATGGTATGAATGAATGTACCGCATTTTATCTGTTCATCTGTTGATGAATCCTAGGTTGTTTCCACCTTTTAGTCACTGTGAAAGAATTCTTGATTTTTATTGCTTATTTTCTTTTGCAAAGCTTTAACTTAATTCAAAATTCAAGATTATGTTTAATGAATAATGATCACTGAATGAACATAAGTGTTGTAAATCAGAATCTCTGAGGACCAAGGCTAGTAAGCATAAATCTGAACTATCATTTTCATGGATGTTATTTGTAATAATAAAGATAGATATATAACCAAGGCACAATGGTTATTTAGGTGAGAGAGGTTGTCACTGTTATTCTCTATTATAAAGGAACAAGTTATACAGATTTATAATTCATAACTTACCTTTTCATGCCATTGCAGTAACATAGCACTGCTATTGTCAGAGGGGCTCTCAAAGCCTTTATAAATATACTTCATTAGGAGATCCACACCATTCTTGTCCAGAGATTGAACTGCCTTTTCAATATCATTAGCTTTAAATGAGATGAGCACCTTCAAGACAATGCTGCCTGCCCGATCCTGGGGGTAAATAAATAACAGATCATTTAAACATATGTGTGTGGGGGTGATTTATAATTTTAGAAAGCCCACAGTAAGGTGACATTTGAGTAAAGAACTGAAAGATATGAAAGAGGAAACCTTAGAGCTATCTAAGAGCTATCTAAGGAAGGTGTTTCAGACAGAGGAAAGAATGTTACTAGTGTGTGTTCAGTATGTTCAAGGAATAGCCAAACTCAATGTGGCTGGAGCGGAGCCGTGGGAGGAAAGCAGGAGAGCAAGTCAGAGGTTATGGAAGGATGGATCATGCGAGGCCTGCAGGCACTGTAAGGACTTTGGCTTTTATCTAGACGTTGGAAGGTTTTAAGAGCAGTGATATAAACCGACTCACATTTTAAGAGGATCACTTTGATGTCTATGTTGAAAATATGCTGGGGGCCATGGGCAAGGTAAAGCAGGGAGACCAACTAGGAAGTAACTGCAAGAATACTGGCTGGATTTGGTTAGCATGGTAGCAGCGGAGGGCGTATTATTCTTAACATAATTGAAGGCAGAGCCAAGAGGATTTGCTAACAGATCAATGTGATAATTTCACAATTTATTAAAACACTTAAATTTTACTTCTTGATCTTAAAAAAAAAAACCAAAAACCCAACAAGGAAACTAATTTTCAGTTCTACCTTGAACTATCCCTTCAAAGACAATTTTTTTCTTAAAAACTTTCTTAAGTTTCACATCTATAGTCAAGTGACTATAAATATGAGCTACAGTGATGTTCATTTATAACGATCTTTTTTCTTTGGCAAAAGGCTGCTTCAAAAGCAAAGTTATTTTCTTACCCATGCAGCCAAGCAAAGGGAACACTTAATTGACCCTTCTGAGAATTCGTTTCTCCTTCTATTCAACACAAAGTGATACCTTTGGCATTCCTACTGGTTAGGATTTTACAGAATGTTTCCACCACCCATTGTTATCTTCAGTTTAAAGACTATACAATTAATGGATTCAGAAAAATTTCTTTGCATCCAGAGTTTTAACCTCCCACATAAAAGCAGAAGGTGGTAAAACTGAAATTTCAATGATGTTCCTTACAACTTTTAAAAATCAAAGAAATGTTTCCCCTAATATAAATTTATGTTGCCTAGGTAATTATTATGCATTTACCTAAGCCATTACTTACTACTATTCAATTAAGGAGATTCTTAAAGCTCCTAGGATGTATGAACAGCCACAGACTGTGGGGTTGATGCTATGGGCTTCATTTGAAACAAGCATGTAAATAGGTCCTTAAGAGTTAGTGAAAGACTACCGCAGGGAATGTAAGTTGCACAGCATTTCTGAAAGGCAATTTGGCAATACTATATGTACCAAAAGTCTTTAAAAAATGTGCATTCTTTGATCCAGTGGTTCATTTCTGCGAATTTATTCAAAGGAAATAATTAAGAATTTGCCAAAAATTATTCATTTCAGTAGTTTATAACAGAAAATAATAATCTAAACGTATGACAAAAGGAGATTAGTTATATACACACTGTAGCATACTGATATACAGCTGTTAAAAATGCTACAGAAATGGTTTTTCTTAGGTAAAGAAGCTCATGTACATTGCTACACAGTCAAAACAGCAGGTTATAAAATGCCCTTTTTTTTTTTTTTGAGACAGAGTCTCCCTCTGTTTCCCGGGCTAGAGTGCCGTGGCGTCAGCCTAGCTCACAGCAACCTTAAACTCCTGGGCTCAAGCGATCCTCCTGCCTCAGCCTCCCGGGTAACTGGGACTACAGGCACGTGCCACCCTGCCTGGCTAATATTTTCTATTTTTTGTTGTCCGGCTAATTTCTTTCTATTTTTAGTAGAGATGGGGTCTCACTCTTGCTCAGGCTGGTCTCAAACTCCTGAGCTCAAGCAATCCTCCCACCTCAGCCTCCCAGAGTGCTAGGATTACAGACATGAGCCACCACGCCCGGCCTAAAATGCCATTCTTACAAAAACAAAATCAAACACTCATAGAAATACTATAAGCATACGGTAACACCACAAAGTAGTAACTGTTATCTCTGGGTGGTGGGATTATGGATAACTATCTTTTTATCCCTACCATATGTCTGAGCTTTCTATAATAAACATTTAATATATGTATAACTGAAAAAAATCTTCAAAAAGCAAGTAGAATCTGTTTACTTCTTAAAAGTTTTACTTATTCATCAAGCTTTGCTTCAAATCAGCCTGAGTGGCCTTCTCTAAAAACGCATAGGAATGATTTCGCTGTCATTTGAACTTACTATATCTTCCATGCAGCATTATAACTCTCCATTAATTTTTGTATATGAAATTTTTGCTTTTTTCATATGAAATTTTTACCTGTCAAACTACATTGTAAGCTCTTTCATGTCAAAGAAAGTAAATAGTTAAAATATTTGTTGATTTTGTGCAGCTTCAGAGGATTTTGGTCAGAATGAGACGTTATCAGCAGAGATCACTGTGTCACAATTTGCGACTCACCTTCACCGCCTGACTCTTCGTGTTGATCGGGGGATTTTTCAGAGCTGCCTGTAGGGCGGCTGTCATATTTCCTGTGATGGAAGTTAAGGGGATAACAGTAAAAGGTGGCCCGTAGGAAAGCATTAAAACCACTGATTCTTAGGATTTGACTTCATGCATAAAAAAATTACTATGGTCACTATGTTCAATACGGGAAATTTGATGTGTTGGTTTCTAGGATGTCAGTCAAAGGCAAAATGCCAAAAGCAAAAGATAGCATTAGACTTTCTTTTTAATAAGCAAAGACTGTTTCACCCTTGGCTCTAACTACCCAATGAACACCTTGATAATCTTTCATTTTTCAGTGAGACACATATGTAAACATTATCTACAGTGGTATTAAAGAAATCCTAAAATATGTATCAGAATTATTAGTCCCCCAAATAAAGTAGCCTATCATCAACCAAAATATGTGTTTGTATGTGATTCTAACTGGAAAAATGCAGACCAAACTTCTACTGAACTATATTCTATATTAACTGAAATGCTGGTAGCTGATGAATGATATACAGTAGCTATCTCTCAATATTGAAGAAAAGAGGCATTCCAGAAGATAATTCACATGACCCTCAGGTGGCAGCTTAATTTTTTGTTTTAGATATTTTCTCTCATATTTCATAAAGGTTATTCACACTGTGTTAGACCATACCTATTATATTTAGACTCTCTTTGAAAGCCCCGGTGAGTTAGCAAGCACAAGAAAGGGAAGGCCAATCAGACTGGCAGAAGGTACAGTCATTCCCCTAAAAGGAAAACCACACAAGTTCACTTGTTCCTCTATCTCTAGTACCCCACCACCAGGGTTGTCTCTCCTGGTTGTGACATGGGTAAGAAGAGACAATGTCTTTATAATTTAAAATAAATTGATTAAAAAAGATCCACTGAGATGCATACAGCAGTACCATTTAAGAGTCACCACAAATTACCTAAAATACATTGGGGTTTCATTAAACATCATTTATCCATCACAAAGGCAGTTTTTAGGAAGAACAATGTTCACCACTTATCTTCTCAAGATAAAGGTCTTACCAAAAAAGTCTATGATTGGTGATAATCTTTTATTTTCAAGGCTGCATGGACCTCTAGAGAGGCACTCTTTTTGTAGACTGGCTCATTTTTTAAGACCCAAAACAGTTAAGTATTTAAATAATACAAAATAGTAACAGCTAATTGTGAAAGTTGCAGTAATCGAAGGGACATCTATATACTGACGAATGTTTAATGTTACATTTAGACGCCTTTAAGACAAGATACAGCTGTCACCAAATATTTTCCCTCATGTATTTTGTCACTGTTATTCAATAGGACATCGATGAGGAAAGAGCCTTCCTTATGAATACACCCAAGAATAATTAGAAATGCATAAAAATCCAGTAATCGAGATTTTTCTAAAACTACAAGCTTTGGGTTTTGCAACATTTACATTTTTCTAAAAATGATGTGATGCAAATGCTAATTCAAAGTTATGAATATTCAAATATGCAAAAATAGAAACCAGGAACTGACAGCCATATTTTAACTAAAATGGAAACAATTTCAGGATTACAAAAATGATTCTGCTTTATACAAATGACTCATCTTCTATTTTATTCACTGGGGTTTATTTTAAATATTTCCAGGGATTCTCCACATGCATCCCCCGTCTTTTTTCTATTGTCCTTTTCTTAGCAGGTGAAAGGCTCCAAGCTTAAGGAGTTTGGGTTGTTTTGCATTCACTCCCCCCATCTAGGTTAACAAATTCTGTGCATTCTGTATTTTGCCAAATTCCTTTCTCTTAAACAAAAAAGGCCCATGAACGGAAAGCACGGAGAATAATCTGTGAACCGCCCCATCTATGCTACAAGGAATGAACTATCCTAACGCTACCAGTAACGAAAACACAAGAGAAAACAAAACACTAAGGAAAGACGCTCATTCCCCCATTCAGAGATTTCTGGACCTAATGTGACCCCAGTAAACAGAGTTCTGGGGAGGAAAACTTTGGCGCCCTGCACCAGGCTTTCCGACCAGCCCCGACGCCGTCCCCGGCGCCGCGAGGGCGCGGCCAGCGGGACCCGTTCCCGAGGCCGGCACCCGGCGCGACCCGGAGTCCGGGGCGTGGGGGCTGGCGGGGCAGCGCAAGTGTCCGCGGGCGGGACCCTCGGGTCTCCAGGCGACCCGATGGAAACGGGAGACCCCCGCCCTCTGAGAACGAGAAATCCTAAGAGACAGGTTCGCGCCGCGGGCTGTAGGGGGCAGCTCTGCGCCCGTGCCCGGGAGGGTCAGTCCCCGCGGCTCCTGCCGGCGGCGGGGTCCCGGGAGAAGGGCTGGGTGGGCCGGGTGGGGAGGGAGGCGAACGCAAGGATATTGCCGCAGGCAGGAGTCCACCTCGCCCTCGTCGGGCCCGGCCTGGCCGTCGCCCCCGTCTTCCTCGTCCACGAACTTGTTCTCGTCATACTCATCCACGTCCACCTTCCGGAACCGGGCTGATGACACCGTGTTCTTCGACATCCCGATCCGGACCAGTGGCAAAGGCCTTTCTCCGTGCAGCCGCTGCCTCAGCGAGCCCAGCCCAGCAGCAGCCCACAGCCCGGCGCCCGATTCACTTCCCTCTTCCGCTCTGGGGCGTCGCCGGCAGCCGCGGCTCGGGCGGTTCTGGGCCTGCGCGCCGGCCCCACTTCTTCCTCCTCAGGTTCACGCTCTCCTCGAGCCTCCCACGCCGCCCCCGCTCTCCCCGGGGGAGCGCGCGAGGGCGGGAGCGCGCAGGGCACAGGGCGCAGGCGCGGACTCTCTGCAGGGAAGGGGCGGAGCTGGATGAAGGAGGCGGGGGCGGGAGGCAGGGCCGAAAGCCGGACCGCGGGCAGAGGTAGGAGGCGATTGGCTGCCCGAGTGCATCATGTGATCCCCAGGGGGTTCCTATAGAAACGCTTTTCTGCGGTCCGGTCCAAGGGGGTCTGAGGTTGGCTGCGATGGGCACCAGCGGCTGGTGGCCTTGGCTTTCGCTGCCGCCGTCAACGACGTGTCACCGGGGTCCTGAGTAAGGGCCGGCTGGCCCAGACGTGGCTGTGCGGTGGGATGGACTGGCTGCCGGACCGAGTGCCCTGCAGTTGGCAGGAGTATGGGGCGGAGTGATGCACAGCCGGGCGCCCGGCGTCGTTCTAACTGCGGGAGACATCGCTTCGGACCGCGCGCTGCAGGGGGCTGCGCTCCTGAGCAGGGAGCCGGTTTCCAGGGCTTGGAACTACGCTACGAGGCCAGTGGGAGGTCCCCAAGGACGGAGTCGAAAGGTCACGTCTTATCTGTCAGTGCTGTGTGACAGCATCGCGACGGGACCTGCAGAACCCGAACTCGGTATCATAGCCCTTGGGAGGGAGGGGAAGGTGTCCGGGCAGGGGCTGCGGTCGGGTGGCAAAATTAGGGTGAACTTGTAGAATTCGAGGAGGGTCAATTATTGGCATCTTAAAATATGTGGTTGTTGGGAGTGGTTGCTAGAAAAGGGTGGGGGGTAGTTAGGCTTCCCGGTGCTCAGCGAAAATAAAATGTGGAAGGATTAGTAGAAACCAGACCTTTAAGATTTATATTTATGATCTAAGATTTTTATGATCCTGCTAGGCCAGATTTTTATTATATTCGGCATTCCCATTTCTGAGAGGAAAGCTCTTACTGAGCAGGTAGAGGCACTAAAACTAAGGAAATGGTAGTCGTGCTCAGTGGTTACCCTGAAGTATGCATATTTGCAGACTAAAATTAATTTGGACGTTTGGCTGGACACTGCTCACGTGCGGGTCCGGTTTAGTTGAACCTCCCCCAGAAGGCCGGCTGTTGCTTGTCGAGCACCTCAGTCCTTGGTTTCCTGTGCTATGTTGAAAAGAGCACTGGGCTTAGAATCAGAAAACTCTGGCTTAAGTCTTGACTCTTCCACTCATCATCTGTTTGAGACATGTTGCTTAAAATTCCGAATTTCGGGTTCCTCATCACTAACGTAGGCCTAATAATGTGTACTTCGTAAGATTGTTTCTAGAATCAAATACCTGGAAGTGTTTCAAAGCTCTAAAATTCTACATGAATGTAAAATGCATGTTACCTGTGCCACTGGTTCTGGCATTAGTCTCAAATATTACTTAATAATGTATCACGTTTTATCTTGCCTCTAGAAGAGATCCCAAGATTCTGAAGGGCAGAGACAGTCTTATATTTCTTTTGTATGTTCCTCTTCCTTCTATCTGACGTAAAGCTAAGCATGCAGAAGGTACTCAATACATGCTCGATGAACGAGTGAAATGTGAGAGACAGTACAGTTTGAAAGGCACTAGGAATAATGAATCAGAAGAGGAAGATCTCATTTTAACAAAATCAAACCTTTGTTAGATATATACCTATAAATATGTATGTCCAGATGTGTATCTATTTGTGTAGTATCTATATACAGAGAGACCCCAAGAATGGAATGTATCCTTTTTTCTTGGGAAGAAACAATGTGACATTTTTTTCAATTAAATCACCCTTCTAGGTGATAGAAGCGACATTTCTTTAAATTAACCTTCAAGTTATGAACAAATATACTGGTAAAAACTCTCCCTGAGACAGTCTTAAGACAGCAAAGGAAAATTCTTATCTGTTGGTAATATTTATTTTAAAAAGTCATATACCAAAATATAAGATCGTTACTATGGTGAATGGTGAATATAACTTAGAATATTTGTTTTAATATTTTTTCTCAGTTTCAATCTTTGCTAACTTTGGCAAAAGCTAAACAGTATACTTCTTTAGATGTTAAAGCTGATTGTACTTTTTGTTCTCTTAAATCAAGATTTTCTTTGAAGAGAAAATTGAACATTAGGAAGTACTATTGAGAGCAAATGGAAATAAGGATTCAAGAGCTAATACAGCCCTTCTCTTACATTTCTATTCTTTTGTGTTGTCTTATTTAGGAAATTTTGTTGTCGTTGTTGTTCTCTTATTTTAGAACTGGGAAAGAATCCCAGGGTAGAAATCAACTTAAGGGAATAATGAGAGCAAATCAATTTAAAACAATCAATTGTTCAAGGGTATAATTGTTTTGATTGCTCAGAATTTTGCTCTATATGTTGAATGTGTTAAATGTAATTATCAGCCAAATAATGCATATTATATTTGAGATGTCAAAAATGTTCTTTTCTGATGCAGTATTTTTTATTCACAATGGTGTAAGTGCCTAGGACATAATAGGTATTCACCATGTTTCTATCCAATGAATTAATGCTCTGACAAGTTAATTTTGGACTAATCTTTAAAGATTGAGTATTTTTTCATGGTCACATCAATTACCGCCCTACCCAATTAGCTAATAGTTAAATCTTTATAAAGCTTTAGGGAAATTTTTGTGTGTGTATGAAGAAACCTATCCTTAATTATATTTTAATTAGAAAATACACATATTTCTACTCCCTTGCAAATTCTAAATTTTTAATGTTAATCATGATACTTAATTCATCTTAGCTGATATTATTCTCCTTATTTTAATTTTTCAAATGAATGCTTACCTCTGATAGACAGAATCTATAAGGTGTTAAGACATTTCATTTATTGTGCAAATAACCTGGTTTGGTTCAATACTAAAGCAAGACCGAGTCTGAATTTTCTCAATGTTAATGCTGTGTATGTAGCTTCTTCTTATTTTCTGTGATGATGCAGAAAGCCAAGGATCTTTTTAGTTACAAGGGACTGTAATAAGACTGTCCTATAATAGGTCTTTCTTTTCAGGTATTTTAAATGAAGTACCTACTCAATGCTTCTTTCCCCCAATGTTGTCACTGAATACTTAAAAAACAAACCAAGACGTTGAATCCTCCAGCATGACACTATTGCTTTTACTATTTGAAATGGAAGTGAACTCAATGTTAATCAAATATGTCAAATGTATGTTATAGATATAAATAAGTGAATTTCAGGTCTGGTAATGATAGCTTAGTACCAGTGTTCCCTAGCAACATAATTACTACAATATGAACATATTTTTAGCATGTTGTTCAAGGACTATATTATGATTTAATCCTCCTACTAATATCCAAATCAACTGGTTCTGTATTGAAACCACCAACCTTCAAAACTTCAAGTTTTTTCTTTGTGATTAGTCTTAGATTTACATAATTTTATGATTACACACTAAAGTAGAGTAGATAGGGTGAACTATTTTACCATGGAACCTTTCAACCAGGAAAAAAAATCTGAGAAACAGATATCTCCAAATATGTTGAATTTATTCGGGAATTAGAAAAGATTATAACCCTAGATGCACAGCTATGGTAAGGCACATATGTATCTGAAGAGGGGAGGGTAAAGGAAAACTTGTGTTTGCAAAAGGAGAAGTTCACATAAGCTTCTTAGAAACAGAATTCATTGGTTTTAGAGACTCAAAGCCACAGTTAGTAGGTGAAATGCTGTTACCGGCAGGTGTTCTTTTGAGAGCATCTTATCTGAATTGCTGCAGTCCTGATTTCTTGTGGGGTTATTTTAGAAAGTCCTTGAGACAGTCTTTATCTCAGACTTGTAAGCATGAGCCCTCCTGCTTTGTGCTCTCCTGGCTGTTTGTTTGGATCTAACAAAAAGTGATTTCTTATAAACTTTTATTTACATATTAGTATGTCAAAGATTTAAAAAGTTATAAATCTGTACTGTTGTCTCAGGAAAATGCCAAATGAAAGAATAAACCTTGTTTTTTAAACATTGTTGTGAATTGAAACCTTTTTTCCACTTAATTTTTTAATGGCTTATTATGGTGATACAAAGGGAAGTTGTGGATTCCAAAACATATTTATCCTGTATTCTTTCCCACTACTGGGATTTCTTGTTAATGCTAACAATTGTTTTAAGAGTGTGCATGTCTTATCACAAAATACAATCATAATATTTGAGGTAATGATAATTTATGTCTTCTTTTCCAATATTTATATCATGTATTTATTTTTCTTATCTTATTGCGTTAGCTAAAATCTTGAAACAAGAGTGTTGAAAAATTTGGTGATAGTAGGCTTTGTTCCTATTTTAATGGAAATGTCTTTGGTATTTCACCAGTTGATACTATATTTGCTATTGCTTTATGATCTTTAGGAATGACTGCTGAAATTACCAAAAGCTTTTTGGGGAGATCTAATGATAAAAATCATAGAGTTTTTGATCTTTTAGTTTATAAGTATAATAAATATATTTATACATTTTTCTGCACTGAAACATTCCCACATTTCTAGAATAAACTCTATTTGGTTATGGAATGTTACTATTTTAATCACTTGCTGGATTTGATTAGTTTATATTTTGTTTACAGTGGTTTCAGAATCTATATTTTTAAGTAAGATTGATCCATAGTTTTATTTCCTTCTGCTGTCTTGATCTGGTTTTGGTATTAGTGTTTGCCTAGATTTGTAAATGAATTTAGAAGATTTCTACCCTTTTTTCCATGCTCTGGAATAGTTTGAATAATAGAAAATTACCATGCTATTTGTTCTTTGAAAGTTGTATAATGTGCTGCAAAATTATCTGTGTTTGCTGATATTTTTAGAGGTAGATCTTTGATTATCTTTCTCTGACTTCTATGATTATTGATTTATGTGGTTTTCTTTCTCTTCTTGAGTCAATTTTAGAATTTATGTTCCTGGAAAATCATGCATCTCATCTAGATTGCCAATTTATTGGCAAGAAGTTGCACAAAATATTTTCTTATAATTACTTTAACATCTTCCATGACCGTGGACATTTTGCCTTTTTCATTGGTGCAATTAGCTATTTAAGCAAAACATTAAAATCAACATTTTTTCTCCCTCAGTCTGTCACAAATTCTAGGAATGTATCTTTACTTCTTATAGAAAGCAAGAAATAAACTATCCCAGACTCATAGTTTTGATAAAATTTGAAAGATCCTACAATCCCTATCATTTTCTACTGCCTACCCTTCTCCTGTTAATATTTTATTAATAGTAACCACTTAATGAGTGTTTATTATTTATCAGGCAGTTGGCAAATAATCCCTTTACTTGCATTATTTAATCCTTTAAGTAGCTTTAGGGCCTAGAATTGGTGTTCCCATTTTATGAATGAGTAAATTAAGGCTCAGAGAGATTATGTAACTTGGCCTATGATATTCAATTAGCAAGTGGTAGATTGTTATTAGAAATAGGTCTATTAGATTCCAAAGCTTGTGCTTTTAATCACCACTGTCTACTCATGTTAGCCTTTCTCATTATTCCCAACTATAATACTTAACCTTTTTTCTAAACATAAGACACAAAGTTATAGCCAAGTATCAAGGGTTTAAATAAACCCACACAATAGCTTGAAATGAACTGTAATTTGTGAACCTAAAAAAACTTTGTTATTGTAATGATTTTTTAAAGGATATTTGTTTGTCTTTTAGATATTTCTGTGAGCTTTCCTCATCTTATCTCTGTATTCTGAGACTAGACATAGAGCCTGTTTCCTAATATTTAGTCTAACACAAAAGATGTCACTTTTTGGTATATAGAGAGATCAGTATGTGTCAGTTAGTAATTCTATTTACTTTTTTAAAATTATGGTAAAATATGCATAACATAAAATGTATCACCGTAACCATTTTTAAGTGTACAGTTAAATGGTATTAAGTACATTCACATTGTTACCAACATCCATCTCCAGAACTCTCTTTATCTTATAAAACCAAAACTCTGCTCCCAATAAACAATAATTTTTCTATTTCCCCGTCTATCCAGTCCCTGGCAACAATCATCTTACTTTCTGTCTGTATTTGACTACTCTAGGTACCTCATATAAGTGGAATTATACAGTATTTGTCTATTTGTGACTGGCTTCTTTCACTTAGCTTAATGTCCTCAAGGTCCATCCGTGTTGTAGCACGTGTCATAATTTCCTTCCTTTTTAAGGCTGAATAATATTCCATTG
>RJWJ010010318.1:0-47516 GCA_004363605.1 Indri indri
ATTACAGACATGAGCCACTGTGCCCAGCCCAGGAAAGCATTTAAAAAAAAAACAAACAGTTATCTTCTTCATTAGAAAAAAACCAACTTGTAGTTAGCTTCTGTCAGGCATAGCAACGATGCGTTCTTCCCAGAAAGGTGGCTTATTTCTGCCTTGGTTTAGTGGGTGCCCTTGTCCTGGATTCGGGCTCCCTCCTCCCCCCTTCTTTCCTCTGGAAAATAACTATCTGCCCACTCAGCGTTCTCCAGGTCTCACAATGTCTTAACTATCCTGTCCTATGCCACGTTCCCCTTTTCTGCTCCAGTCCTCATTTTTCCAGGCTAATTTTAAAAAACACAAAGGAACAATCTCTTTTTTTTAGCACACAGCTATCCCGTCTCTATCTGCTGACTGACCACATGGAAACTCACCTTGTTCTGGGAGTGACGGCGGAGGACTTCCTCTCTGGACAATGTCATGTGAAGGGCAGGTAAGCACTTTTTTGTGCAAAAAGCCAGAATTTTCTTACATAACCTTGAAATACGCATTTATTCCATGGAACTACATGATGCTCCGTGGGATATAAACACGAGCAAACCACAGACCTGCGTTAGCAGTTTATATTCTAAGAAGGGCTCTAAAACGTTCTTGCATAATTTTTCTTCACGGTGATTTATTGAACTACCGTCCTTTTAGACAGTAAACTCTTCCAGGGCTGGAGCCATCTTACGTTCTCCTTCCCAATGCCTATAACGCTTGCACAAAGCAGGCCTTATTTCTGTGAGTTTGCCCTCCAGGAATTGTACATAATGTGCTGAGAGAGGTCAGAGGAACGATCGGTTTCTTCTGGCTGGAGAAATCCAAGAAGGCTTCATGGAAAAAACGGTTTCTGCACCAGGCTGTAAAGGAGGAGTGGGATTCAGGCATGTAGACCTGGAAGGAAAATTCTAGAAAAAGAGAAAATGTACAGACACGAAACAGTGTGGGGCATGGAAAGGAACCACGAGTAAAGTTAGCGATGAGTTACCTCCGAGATAGAAAAGAGGGAAATTGGGAAGGATCGCATTAGATGGCCTAATCCTCTGAGTAAGGAAAGAAACAAGATTGTCTTCAAAGAAGGAAAGGAACAGCTGTGGAATGGGGGTCTGAAGGAGTGTGGAAAGGTTTGGCTGTAGGATGTGCGTTAGAAACTCAAAGACACTAAGACATGAGGTGTTGAGGTGTTAGTGGGTCATGCAAATGGGATATCTACAAATATTGGACCATCCAGGTTATACTTCAACTAATATCTTAAATATATTGGTACGATAATATTAATATTTTATATTTTCATCATTTATATTCTATTAAAAATTAAAATACAGCATACGTTCATTTCTTCATCATGTAGTCAACAAATTGAAACCACCTATATTAAAATAATGTAAGGTCGTAGGACAGGAATTGTGATCAAAGTCCGATTTCCTACAGTAGTATAGATACAGCTAAATAATCAGCGTTTGTTCCCTAACTTGCCTACTTGCTACTTAAGTGTCATATATGACACATGCAATATTTGTGACTTCCCAAATGGCTTCTATAGATAACATCACTGTTGCAAAACTTAAGACTGGTCTTTGAGATATTTTCCATATTCTGCATTCCGGGGAACCAACCGATGTTAATTGGACCAGTGACCATGCATGGGACTGACCCAACAGGTCCTGTGACCTTCTACCCAGGAACTGTCTCTGCCAAGAAGACAATTTCTGCTTCCTAACCCTATGAGTTCATTTCCAGCCAATCAGCAGACCCAATTCCCTAGCCCTTTGTTCGGCAAACCACCTTTAAAAATCTTAGCCCTCGAATTCTTGGGGAGATGGATTTGAGAAAATCTCTCCCATCTCCTGGCTCGGCACCTTGTGATGTTAAACTCTCTGCTGCAACTCCTGCTGTCTCAGCATCTTGGTCTCTGGCTGGGCCGTGGGCAAAGGACCCAGTTGGGCAGTGACTAAATCTTCTTTCAACACCGTTTTAAACTCTTGGGATGCAGCTGTGAATAAGATAGAAAACTTTCCTGCCTTTTTGAACATTTACAATCTAGTAGGGGAGACAAAAAAAGTAACAGAAATGTGTGTAATATTAGCAGAAATAAATATAGTTAAATATCATTCAAAACTGTTTATTCTAAATAATACGCAATATAAACAATGACTGTTTTCTAGCTAATTAGATCACCAACTGTTTCCTAATACGAATGTTAGAAAATCCAAATATAGCGCATTCAATGTCTGACTTCTCTAGAAGAGAAGTCAAATTAATAAGGTTTTATTATATCAAGGAAGGAAATTGTTCACAGCAGTATGAAAGGCACTTTGAAAATGTCCAGGATGCTTCCAACATAAAGCATATTTATAACTAATTTCCAGAAAATCATGCTGAGTCACAAAGTCCTGGTAACGATTGGTAACACTGTAATTTTTTCCTCCGGAATGTATTTACGTGCATATTTAAATGCATATTTAGGTGCATTACATGCAAATATGCATAAGAAATTATTCTTACTTTAGAATAGCTCCAGTCTAGAGGCGCAAACAGGTAACTAACAGAAAGCTAACGCGATACACTGCATGGTACTGGGTCCAGCTGTGGAGGAGGGGGTGCTGACCCTTGCCTGGAGGGCTGGGAGAGGCTTCGAGAATGCCACAAACAACTTTGCAACTTTGCTTTGAAGGATGGGGGGTGTGGGGCGCTGCTCTGTTCAGGTAGAAAGGGCTGCATTGAAAAGGGGAGGAGGAAACAGGTGCAGGAAAAGGAACCAGTATTTATTGAGTTCTAAGCACCCTGTTTGGTACACAGTGGATACTCTGTAACTATTTGTTCAGTGACGAGGCACTGTTGTTCCGAAAGGATTATTGTAGCCATTTTGCAGATAAAGAAACCGAGAGATTATGTAATTGTTCTGAAGTCACATAGCTGGAAGTGGTGGAGTTGGATGTGGACTTCCAGTTGTCTGCCTCACAAGTGGATGTTCTTTCCCCTGTCCAGCTGTGCGGCACAAGTGCCCAGGAGTAGCTAAAGTATTGGGTGTCCCTACCAGGGAGTAGAGGGAATTGTAGCCAGAGGTGAAGTTGGGAACACAAGTTGGGACTGGACTGTAGCAGCCCTTAAGTGACATTCTAAGGAACATAGAATGTCATTTGAGGAAGTAAAGTAGGGGAGTGATGCCATCGGTCTGTGTTTCAGGAGGGTAAGGGCTACAGGATGGAAGCTGGGGCCGGGGCGGTGGTGGTAAGCAGGCGGACAGACAAGCTGGGAAATGCCACTGTTGACAGCTAGTGTAGATGACTAGGACACGAGCCTGGGCAGTGGCAGTGGGAAGGGACACGGAGGGAGATAAGGCCTGGGAACACGCCAGAGGAAGAGTCCCCACCGCTCTTCCCTCCCTGCCTCCTTTTCTCCCGCCCTCTTTCTCTCTCTATAAAGCATAATTCTCTTTAGCATACGGTGTTGCGTAGTACTGGAATACAGAATCAGGAATCTACCCAGGGTATGAAAATAATACCCAAAATGGTTTTTTTTTTTTTTTCTAAATCACAAAGAATAACAAGAACTTCTTGTTGTCGAAGAGATTCATGAAATCCCTGAACCCGAATGTTGCCAAAACTCCACTCGGGGAGAAAATTACAAATAATTTCCAGAGTATTGTTTTGCCTGATGTTACAGTCAAAGGCTGAAAAGATGGCTTGGCTGAGAAAATCAGATTTCAAGGTTAATTCATCCCCAATAAAGGAGAATTGTGCTCACTGCTTGTTTATGCATGCTGCATTGAAAAAGAAACTCTGCCTGTAATCCTAGCACTCTGGGAGGCCGAGGCGGGCGGATGGTTCTGAGCTCAGGAGTTCGAGACCAGCTTGAGCAAGAGCGAGACCCCGTCTCTACCAAAAATAGAAAGAAAATTAATTGGACAGCTAAAAATATATATAGAAAAAATTAGCCGGGCATGGTGGCGCATGCCTGTAATCCCAGCTACTCGGGAGGCTGAGACAGTAGGATTGCTTGAGCTCAGGAGTTTGAGGTTGCTGTGAGCTAGGCTGATGCCACGGCACTCGCCCCAGGCAACAGAGTGAGACTCTGTCTCAAAAAAAAAAAGAAAAAGAAAAAGAAACTCTGTTCCTAAGCCCTGGAGACCACCCCTTAAGTTGATGATATCTTTGAAACATAGTCGAAATTCTGTGAAGCAATGAGCTTAATGAGCAAAAAAGAAACGTTGGGTGGTGTCTGCTGATGCTATTTCATCAATGCTAGATTCCCAGTCAACATTGCTAACAATAATCCGAGAAAAGATGAATCTTTTTAGGATGTCTTATCACAGCCATGGGAGCAGCTCCACCTAGCTATCACCATAGCCAGCCTGTGAAAAATAGTGCCTTACACCATCAGCCTGTTGGCCTTTTGTGTGCGAAAATTTGAATACAGATCCCAGAATACCCAGGTTCCTTTATTGCCGCAGGGAAATTAACCTGGCTGGCCCTGTGAAGTTTTAAAGCCGGCAGCTGTCTTAGTCACTCCCTGCAAGGGAAAAGTGTGTGGAGTAGAATTCACTCTCTTCACTCTTGGACAGTGCAGCATTCTTCACACAGAGGAGAGAATCAACATGATAGCAGCATCCCTTTCACCATTGTTAAAAGACTGGACTGTTGCAATATTGCTGCTCTTGGAGTTTGTCCTACTGATTCTTTTGTAATGATGTTCTCTTGGGAAGGCAAAAGTATGGGACTGGCCTTGCGGCAAATGGCAGCATAGCACGGTGCCCAATTGCGCCAATCCAGCTAGCTCTATCCCTTACTGTGTGACCTTAGGTAAGTTCTTTAACTTCTCTGTGGCCTAGTTTCCTCCTCTGAGAACAAGAGTAATAATAGTGCCACCTCATGGGATTGTTGATGAGTATTATTCAATTTAATAAAATAATATGAAGAACTTGGAACAATGCCTGGAACAGAGGGAGCCCCACGGCATATTAGCTATTATTACTAATATTATACTATTAATAATAATTATTCCGAGGATCTTGGGTACCGGTGTTGGAAAGGACCCTAAGATTTAACTATGATCTTTCCACCTGCCACCGGCCTAAGCTGCTGTTATGATTGCTTTGGTTGTCCTTCAACACGAAATTCTTTTAGTTTTGCGTGTAACAGACCCTGCAAATTATTAAATAATGTTTACTTTTCTAGATTAGAAGAGGCTGTTCTCAGGTGGAAAAACAATAGCCTCTCCTGCAGGTAATAAGGCAGAAGACACCTTTTAGGAGGAACTGGTCTTGGTTTAGTAAACTCTGAAGCATGGTGATTATAATGGTAAAACCAAACAATTATAATAAGGTAAGGATCAATGTGCTATTAAATATAAAACTCGGTATATTCTAACTGTATAGGGAAGCTATATTTATGGTTCATGTCTTTCTTAAAACATTCTTTCTCTAAAATTCTCCGAGGCACCAAAGCAAAACATCTGGTACCAGGCAGGACACAAAAATAATCTTTTATCTTGCTGATATTTTTGGTGGCAAACACAGACTGTTATTTGGAATTGTTCAACCTCGCTGCCACCTGCTGGACAAAGCACAGTATGACCGGCATTCCGGTGACCGGTCTGGTCGGCTTCTGAGCAAGTGCCTTCCAAAGGCTGCAGAAACAAGCCCCAGTTTGTTCCTATTAGGAAAATACATTCCTATTCAACTTACATCCAGAGACAGGACCAGGTTTTGTGGGACCTGTAGCTTATTCAATTTTAGGGACCCTCTTTAAGATGAAAGAATATAAAATTACAAATACAAAGTCAAATATGAAAGAGCATATCTGTTTTATTTTATTTTTTTATTTTTAGAGACAGAGTCTCTCTCTGTTGTCCTGGCTAGAGTGCCGTGGCGTCAGCCTAGCTCACAGCAACCTCGAACTCCTCTGCTTAAGCGAGCCTCCTGCCTCAGCCTCCCGAGTAGCTGGGACTACAGGCATGTGCCACCATGCCCGGCTAATTTTTTTTTAATATATTTTTAGTTGTCCATCTAATTTCTTTCTATTTTTAGTAGAGACGGTCTCGCTCTTGCTCAGGCTGGTCTCGAACTCCTGACCTCAAGCGATCCTCCTACCTCGGCCTCCCAGAGTGCTAGGATTACAGGCGTAAGCCACCACACCCAGCTGAGAATATCTATTTTAGAAAGAGAAAAGAAATTACAACAAATTATAAATTTCGAAAAGCTGACAACTACCACAAACACCACACAAGGCAGAAAAATAAATTTTTTGTAAATTAACTGTCTCAAACGTGTCTTTTCCCCTACATTAAAAAAAATTCTTTGTCTTTTCATAAAAAATGATTTTATAGTATTTTCTATGGTGAGAACAGAAAGATCATTTGGTTTTTCCTCTATCGTGATTCATCAGAATTGGTTTACTGTTGATGTTGAAAAGAGTTTTCTTTGGCTTCACAATTCAATGGTAACATCTACATTTTGAGGTTTGTGGTCAAATTTGGGGAAATCTCTATTGTTCACATATGAGCTGTAAGATTTCAGGACATTTTCTAGTTTTCTTGTACAGTATCTAATCTCGAACACTGTTCGAAATGACAGCATTTGTAACCAGTGTGTCCTTATGTCCTCCTTGCAGTGGAATACTATGATTTCTGTCTTTTTAGATGGCAGAATTTCATGTTAGATTAGCAAGAAAACTTCAATATTTTCTCAGTGGTTCAAATAATGTATTTGCTCCTCTTCATTAATGGGATTATCAAACAATGCAAAAGCCTATTTATTACTTCTATTTGAAATATATCTTTTTCTCTTTGGCATGATCTGAAATTTTGGGGTCACAATTTGCTTCGCAATGTCAGACTGATTTCTCTTGATTCCATTCTTCATTATAACCCCTTTTGTTTCACATTGCATTATTTTCCAAATTTTGTTTTAGTTCTTTAATAAATAAACGATAAGTCAAATGATGTCTGTCACTTTTCACTTGATATACTGGAACTTTCCAAGACAACTTTCCAAATGGCAGCTAAAATGGAATATTCCCTAGTCAATTTCTGCTTAGCAGAGTCCCCAGTCTTTCTGCAACCACTCCGATGCCGGCGATGTAAAGGAAAAGTGACAGACAGGAAGTCGGAGTGGAAGGAGACAGCTGTCTGAACCAATTGTGGTTAAAATAGCTTTCAGAAATTTCATGTAAAGATATGACCAGGTGAGCACATTACCGGGGCCCCTGGAAAGTGTTATTAGCTCCACAGGAAACCAGGAGACCTCCCACATCTGACTGTAATTCTTCTGTTCCCCTGGAAGTGCCAGGGTTTGAGGACAACTTTGTAATACTTATTGGTTCCATTCTGCTGTTCCTGTCTGTGCAGAAAATTGCTTTAATTTAGATCAGATAGACGCAAGGTCAGTCTCAAACAACGAAAATTCAAAATTAGGATTTTTTAAAAAATAAATATACATTTTTAAGGCATGAACTAGAAAACAAGAGACTGGTCTAGTTTTGTTCCTGCAATAACTTGATCTTGCATAAGTCATTTTACTCATTTGTAAAATCAGAGGACTGGGGTAGCTACTGAATTAAACAACTAGACAATGTCTAACATCTCTTTTAACTATAAAACTCTTATGACCTTGATGTGCTTATAGAATACATGCTAGGTTGCTTCCAAGAAGAGAGCAAATCAGATTTCTTTGAAAAATGAACTTGCGATAATTATTTGTAATTACTGTAATCATTTTGTTATACGTATGCTACTAGGCTGGAAAGTTTTGGATTTAGCAAATAGGCTACTAAGTGTTGACACTAGTTACTATCTTGTGTGTATTATCAATTGGCCTAGAGCCTCACCTTCTTCTGTTACAGTACACAATTTCATTACTGCTCTGTTCACGGTGATCAGCACGGAGTTAATATTGTCAAAGTAATATTACATGCGTACACATATACATCACTAGGCAAAAGCATCATTGTATCATTAGGCTTTCTTTTCTATTGTTGAAAAATTTCCACGTTCTAGGAAAAAGTATTGCTTAAAATAATTTAAATAGAAGATAAAAGTCTTTATGCTATAATGTACTCAGTATTTTATTGTCTCTTGGAAAAGGCTGATGCTATTGTCACCAGCCGGTCTGCAAGTCTGAACGTGAGCCCCATCCGTTCTTTCCAAAAGGCTTTGGGCTCCTTAAGCAAATCTATTCCATCCCTCCCCAGTGACCTGCTTTGCATTCCAGAGATCTCCAGGAGAAACGATGTTGGGAATCCTTCTAATACACCCTTTTCCATTCTGCAATGCCTCCTGGACAACACACTTCATAACTAAGAGGGGCGGATCAAATGATTGTTCCTGGGACAAGAAGGTGTGCGGCGGCTTCTATCTCCAGACGGGGGCCAGGTGGAGCACCTTCTCCCAATGGGCCTCTTGTTTGAAGTTGGCCCTAGTAAGTTCTCCATTAGATGGACAAATACAGGGCTAGTGATGCCACCTACGGGGGAAAACTCTTGGCCCCTGGGGACACCTTATTAGGGAAACACTTGCGGCCTCTCCTACCACCATGCTCAAATTTCTCCCACGAGGGGCTGGTAGTTTGGGGAAGAATCGCTGGCATGCTTCATTCAGGACTTTCTCCTTCCTTTCTGTCTTTGAAATCAGCCTGCTTGGAGCATGTGCTCTGTTCTGCAGTTGGCCTAAAAATACAGGCTCTGTATTCGTGGATGAGACCCTGGCTTTCCAGGGCTACCTGGGGCTGTGTGTGGGAGTCTGCCTAAGTAGTTCTTGGGTTCAGTTAGTAGGACACCCATTGTTGCCGCATATCTAAGCCACATGCATTCAGCTTTTAGGAGTAGTTAAGCTGCAATTTTTTGATCGTCATCTGCTTGATTCGTTTCTCTCTCTCAGTAAAGAAGGATAGTTGGTATTGACTCCTTCAAACCTTCACACTGTGCGTTCGACACAGGGAACTCAACTGGTAAAGGCACACGTTTCCTTCCGAAGTGAGTGGACGATCTGGCAACTCTGAAGACATAAAAATTACAAACTTGCAAAGATAGCCCCACCAAAAACCGGGCGATTGCAACTATTTACCCCTTTATTCACCCAGTACAAGTTACTCCACCCTCGGGATGAGTCATGACACAGGACTACTCATGGACTTAACTGCATGGAATGAAGCTGATGGTGTGGGTGGTATTGCAACATTTTTTCTGTGTGTCTGTATTGGAATGGGAGAGACTCAACAGCGAGGGGAGGGAGGCGGAGGAACGAGCAGACTGGAAACGCTTCCAGGCAGACTCTGGTGCCGCACTTGTTGTAACTTGCCAGGGACCAGTGGACTGCGTGACCATGCCTGCCTCGTCCTGCTCATTTAATTCAGAAACCCCATTTGAGCATGTGCTCAGTGGCAGGTACATTTCACATTCTTTACCCCTGGTTTCAGGGTTCCTTCATTAGGCTGTGCCGGCAGGCTTGCTGAAACTTTTGCGTTAGACCAACTAACTACTCCTTTAGTCCCAAATGCAACTTCCCCTTTCCTGATTTTGTTCCTTTTCTAGGTGTCACTCTGTTCACCTGGAATGGCCTCCCCCTAATCCCTGCCCTTCGTAGCCCGCTTCCAAAACATCTGCCTTGATCACCTGAGTGTGCATGACCTTTTGTTCCATAAGCAGGGCCCTCCTTTGCTATTTTTGAATCTGTTTCTTTAACGAGCTACCTGCTGAATTTCATTTTCTTCTCCAGATTCTCTCTGGTGGGGCCCCTGAGGCGGCTTTTGATCGCTGTCATGGCAGGCATCTAATATAAAAATGACTTCACACACAAAAAAGTAATCTCACACTTCCCAAAAGATACACGCATGAATGTCTGTTTGAGTTATTGCTTCATGTACCCTGTTTCAGCTCAGATTATGTACTCTTGGAGGGATGTACATTTTACATCTTTTAAGATGCTTATTTAACTGCTGATGTTCAATTAATGGCAAAAGAGAATGAACATTTTCCCCCTAAAATTCTGGAAGACATGTATTAAAGAAGTCTACTATGACCTCAAAATGCCTTACCGTAAAACTTCACATGGATTTTGCATTCTTTTCTGTAGTATACCTATGCTTGTTTTATCATAAAAATATTCTGAATTCCTTACCCTGAGTAAACCTAACGCTCTGAGAAGATCTGCAGTGCTGAGTCTACTCACCCTCTGATACGCTGCTGCCCAGCCGTTGTGTATTGCAGTTTGACTAGCATGGGTAACAGATGCTCAAGCAATATTTATTGAATGCATACATGAATGGAAAAATCTGATAATACTAATGGAATTCTTGCATTTAGGTAATTCCTTCCAGAAATTTATATAGTGAATCAGTTTTCCAAGAGAGCTACCATACAGCGTGATGTAAGACAGTTGATCTGTGTTTCTTTCAAGTCAAACCAGTTAGTTCACTGATGCAATCATGCTATAATTAGCTTTGCTTTAAGGGCGGGGAATATGGAGCCTTGGAAGATAAATGAGCGGCCACAATACTATGACTATCATGCCATTCCTTGGGGTTCCCAGGCAGTCTCCCGCCTCCACACCCTCAGAGCCCCCAGCTCACATTCTCACTGCAGCATTTATCCCTCTGGGCTGTGATTGCCAGGAGTTCTTCAAGCTCCACCCCTGGGCCACGAGCTCCTCCTCTCTGGGACAATGTCATGCTCATCTCTGTGCACTGCTTGTCATCCACAGAGGGCTCTCAGGAAATCTTAGGAGAATGAATGAGTACAATGTATCTATCAAAGAAACTGCTGAATGGTGGGTCCATTTTTTAAAAAGGTAGTTTTTAAAATTTTCTAGACGTGTTTTCTAAGTGAACCTTTGTTGAAAAAAAGAAATCCGTGCTAGGATGGTGCTTTCGATTGTAAGTCTAAATAAAAGAAAACCTAATGCTTATATTAGGATGTGAACTCAATGTTGCTTAAAACTTTCCTATTCTATTTTTACTACCCTGAAAATGTTGACTCACGCAGATCTTCTTTACTGTGGCTGGGTTAAAGTGATTGATTCTCTTTAATCTCTTTGAGAAACCCTCCTGGGCCTGGCCACGGGGATTAGTGTTGTTGGCACTTCCTGCTTGGCTGTTGTCTACTGTGGGGATATTAACTGTCTTGACTATTCCTCTCATAGGAGCCCAAGTTTAAATCTGCTGCAGGTAGATATAACAGCAGCCACTTGCTAACTATTTTATAGGTACATATAGCAATTCTACAACTTATAACTGTATTTAGAAACAGCTTTATTGAGATATAATTCACATACCAGAAAATTCACCTATTTAAAGCATGTAATGCTTTTCATATACTCACAGAGTTGTGCAACTGTTCTCACCATCAATTTTGAACATCTTTCATCACCCCAAAAAGAAACCTTTAGCCATCACTCCCTAACCTCCCCTCTTCTCCCATCCTCTCTACTCCCTGCCCCCCACCAAGCAGAGGGAAACTGGCTCTGTGCACAGTGAAAAAGTTCCATTGCAAATATGAGAAGCTCCTTAGTTTGAATATGAATTGGTCAAGATTATTTTGTTGTCAAGCGACAGAAATCCAAAGTAAAGTGTGTTGGACAAAGGGACGATTTATTGACCGTGATGGTTAATTGTATTTGTTAACTCGACTGGGCCTTGGGGTGCCCAGATATTTGGTTAAACATTATTTCTGAGTGTGTCTGTGGGGGTGTTTTTGGATGAGATTCACATTTGAATTGGTAGACTGAGTAAAGCAGATTGTCCTCCCTAGTGTGGGTGGGCCTCATCCACTCAGTTGAAGGCCTGAATAGAACAAAAAGGCTGACCCTCCCCCAGATAAAAAGGAACTCCTCCTGCCTGACTGCTTTGAGCCCACCCTCAGTCTTTTCCTGCCTTCGGACTCAAACTGAAACATTGGGTCTTCTTGGGTCTTGAGCCTTCTGGCTCTTGGAATGGAACAACACCACTGGCTCTTCCGGGTCTCCGGCTTGCCAACTGCAGGTCTTGAGACGTCTCGGCTTCAACAATCGTACGAACTAATTCCTTATAATAAAACTGCAAACCCCGCCCCCCCCCCCCCCCACACACGCATCCTATTGGTTCTGCTTCTCTGGAGAACCCTGATTAATACACTGACTCATGGGCCCCTTGGAAGAATTGAACAACCAAACCATGGCCAGGGGAGCAGCTGTGGCAGCTGGTGCCCAGCGCGGGGGTGGGGAGGTGGGTGTCTTCTCGGATGAGTTCTGCAGCGCGGTTTCTGGAGACTGTCCCTGGAAGTTTAGCCTCGAGCTAGTCAGTGGTAAAGCCGAGATTCAAATATGGGCTGTTTTGTCTCCAAGGCCCCACTCTTAACAGTCACATCATGCTCCAGTTTTTTAGTTCAAAAGAACGTGCTGATTTCACACGTAACCTCAGTTGAAAATCTGACAGAGGATTCCGGGAGTCGGGAAGACTGGATCCCTGCCTGTACTGATTTCCCCAGACGGTGTTTACCAGACAAATATTCATCTGAGGCAGCATCACGATTCCTGCAGGAGAAATTAGTTGAAACACCAAACTCACGTTTTGTAACCTGATGCTCTTTCTTTCTTTCCTGTGCCTAGAGGCGCGTGGGATGGATGCTCAATGGCGTTCCCTTTCATTTTTACAACCCCCTTAACCCCCTGGAGGGGAGAAACACTGGCGGTGAGTGTATCGTTTAGAGCAGTGCGAGGTCTGTAATGAACAGACCCCATCATGTCAGTAGCTTAACGCAATCACACCTCACAGCTCAAAGTCAGCGTTCCCGGCCACAGGCTGGTCCTCCTCGTAGCGTTCAAGGACCCGAGCTCCCTTCCTCTGTGGGGAATGGTTAAATAAATTATATACAACCATGCTATGGAATGATATTACCATAAATATTACACCATTAATAAGTCACAGTGCACAAGATCATTTACTGATATGAGAAAATATTCTCCATGTATTAGGAAAGAAAAGCAAGTAATCAAAGATTACTAATCAATTATAAATTAAAATTAAACTAACAGAACTATACATTCTCATAAAAAGAAGGCTGCAATAGATTGCACTACTGTTCAAAACACTTCCTGCCTCTTTCGTGTGGACGCTGCCCCACTGAGGGTGGGGTGGCCACTGTGTTTGCTGGGCGTGAGTGGAAGTGATGTCCCTTCCTTCCACGAGACCCGCAGGTGGGGGCTGCTCCTTCGGCCCGAGTCCTGGACTCAGGATGCTGGAGCGCAGTGGCAGCCGACCCACGATGGACATGTGATGGGGGGAGAAATAGACCTTCGTCACTGTAAAATGTGAACTTAACTTTTCCTAAAGGGACACAGGTGCTTTTAAAAAAAATTAGCAAGCATAATTGGGGGCCTGAAGTGGCATGAAGGGGTTTCTCGTTATTTTACCTGTTTGTTTTTTATTTTTAATTTTTTTAAGAGACAGGATCTTGCTCTGTTGCCCCGGCTGTCACTGCTCACTGCAGCCTTGAACTCCTGGGCTCACGGGATCCTCCCACCTCAGCCTCCCAAAGTGCTGGGATTACAGGCGTGAACCAATGCACTCAGCCTCTTCTTTCACCTCTTTGAAGGAAACCATTTCTATTTTTCATTAGGAGATCAGGTCTTTATTATACCGTAAAGTATTATATTCTTAGTAAAGATTCTTGTCTTTTTTTTTAAAAAAAATTATTCATCTTTTCCTTCTATTTTTTGTTGACATGTGATAATGCTACATGTTTATGGGATGTGGAGTGATATTTGGATATTTGTATATAATGTGTAATGATCAAATCAAGGTAATCAGCATAGCTATACATTTATCAGTTCTTTGTTTTGTGTCTTGTTTTCTGATAAAAAGAAAAGCAGATTCAATATGTTCCGACTGAACTTGATGTGTTCATGCTCCAAGAAACAGGGCAAGAAGAAAGAGGTGTGGTCAGTGCCATAATGGACTTCCTTCATTTCCATGTAAAACAAGTATGCAAATGGCAACTTGAGGTCAAAGAAGAGATTCCAGTGAAAATGAAAAGACCGTGGCCTTCGAAGTTAAATTAAAACTAGGCAGATTGTAAATACGACAGTAAACTTACATATAAAGGATGCATTTGCAGGGCAGGTCAAACTGAATGAGGCTGTTACTTCATAATATCCTGTATGCTATGAGTAAACATTACATAACATCACTAGTTAAACGGCAATGAAACTCAATGGAGAGCAAGGTAATTAAAAGTTCATATAAGCATTCTATTAATATTTGACTTATGATATTTGGGAATGAAATTAAAAGCAACTTTGTAATTAACCTGTTACAGGAACAATAATTCAAACTCTGCTTATAAGCTACATGGGAAAGCATCAGAAGTCATGAGCAACTTTCCCATAATGTGCCACAGAAGAAAAAACTGGAAAATCAGAAGAATGATTGCAAACACAACGGAAACATTATTATTCTTTTGTAGAAAGGGGAGACCCTCTGATGAAATTCCTCCTGGCGTTCTCAGTGCCATTCTCATCTCTGCGGTTGGAGAAAAGGACCAATGGTTTCTATTAATAGGAACCCTAGAGGAGCAATTAAAATGATGGTAGTATGGAGATGTTATTGATATCATTGCCAAACTTATCCTGATGACCGACCATGTGCTTGGCACCAGGTGAAACGTTATGGGGGAGAACACACAAATAATAATCCAAGTTACCATTTCCTGAATACTGTGACTACCAAAGGTGCTGCACCAAACACTTTAGTACTTGATCTATTTATTTATTTTTTATTTATTTTTTGACACAGAGTCTCACTCTGTTGCCCAGGCTAGAGTGCCACGGCATCAGCCTAGCTCACTGCAACCTCAAACTCCCGGGCTCAAGTGATCCTCCTGCCTCAGCCTCCTGAGTAGCTGGGATTGCAGGTGTGTGCCACCATGCCCGGCTAATTTTTCTATTTTTAGTAGAGACAGGGTCTCGCTTTTGCTCAGGCTGGTCTTGAACTCCTGAGCTCAAGCGATCCTCATGCCTCGGCCTCCCTGAGTGCTAGGATTACAGGTGTGAGCCACCTCGCCCTGCTTAGTACTTGATCTATTTAAACCTCAAAACACCCCTATATATAAAGTAGTTTTTTGTAGAAGAGAGATGGACAGCTGCTCACTAAAACTTGGTTTCTTTGCCTTTCTGGGCTCACAGCTAGATTGCATTTGCCAGATGCTCTTGAAGTTAGCTGTGATGAAACTGTTAAAGAGGGGGGGGAAATACTAAGACCAAAAAGTGCGCTCTGAGTGGAGGAGAAAACACGCTGCATTTTTAGTAGAAGTAAAGTTTTTCCTGCCATTTAGCTTTGCAAAGGAACAAACTTTACAATGCACGTGCTAGGTACACCCAGCCCTGAATGAGATGCTTTTTATGAGTGCATGGAAAATAAACATATATGGGCAAAAAGGAAGGAAAACGCAGTGTCTGATGTTTTTAGTCACTGGAGTCCTTCACACATTGAAGAATGCCTGATACGAAATGCCTCTAACCCCAACCAAAACATATAAAAAATATATAACTAGAATGAATTGCATTTTAAAACAACCTTATTGAGATATAATTCATACAGCATACAACTCACCCATTTAACATGTACAATGCAACGTTTTTAGTATATTGACAGAGTTGCACAACCGTTGTCGTAATTTGGTTTTAGAACGTTTTCATCCCCCTCCGAAAGAAACTGTACTCATTAATCCCCTTTCCTTCTCCACCTGCCCCTACAGCCCTAGGCAACCACTAATCTACCCTCATCACTATCAATTTGTCTCCTCTGAACATTTCATGTAATATGGAATCCTATGATATGTAGTTTTTTGTGAATGGCTTCTTTCACTCAGCACAATATTTTCAAGGTTCATCCACATTATAGTATATATCAGCACTTCATTCCTTTTTATTGTTGAATAATATTCTGTTATATGCATTTATCATGCTTTATTTATCCATTACTCAGCTGTTACACATTTAGGTTGTTTCCACTTTTTAGCTATTATGAATAATGCTGCGTTGAACATTTGTTTCTTCTTTTTAAAATTAAGATATCATTCACACACCATAAAAGTGTATAATCGAATGGCTTTAGTATATTCAGAGGTATGCATTTATCACCATCTAATTCCAGGACATTTTCATCACCTCCAAAAGGACACCCTTACCCATTAAGCAGTCACTCCCCATTCTCCTTGCTCCCTTGGTAACCACCAGTCTGCTGTCTCTGTGGATTTACCTATTCTGGATATTTTACACAAATGACATTATACGACATGTGACCTTTTGCATCTGGTTTCTTTCTCTTACCATTACGTTTTCACCAGTCAACCATGTTGTGGCATGAGTCAGTATTATATTCTTTCTTATGGCTGAATAATATTCCGTGGTATAGATATACCACATTTTGTTCAGCCAGTCATTAGAAGGATTTTGAGGCCGACTCTGAGAGCAGCAGAGAAGACAGCTGTGCCCCACGGATGTGCCAAGGTGCTGAGCAAGAGAACACCGCAGGGTTTGCCAGGTGACACAAATTTTCCATTTTGTTAACGGAAGAGTGGTTCATTCAAAACTACTGCCCGCTATGATTCGAGATGTCTAACGAATCGATACAATTGTATACTTGAATAAAAATGGCACCTAATAGCTAGAATGTTTTCCAAGAGACATTCAGATATGTGCGGAATCCTAAGAAGTCAGAGTTAGAAGGATGGGATGAGATCATCTGATTCTTCCCCCCGGGCCCTGTTTTCTTGCTAAAAAAGCAATCAATGTCACCCATAGCCTTCCTAAAATGACCTTTCTTTTCATAAAGTAGCCCAGGAACTTCTGAACACTAGGAGACATTTTCCAAAGACCAAGGGAGAATGCTGAGAAAGCCAGACTGCAATAGAGATGGAAGTCAATGTGGCCACGGGAGATGCAAGAGTTAAAAATATTTCCCTCCCATTGTGTGCCTTGTCCTTTCACTTTCTTGATGGAGTTTTTTGAAGCAAAAAGCTTTTAATTTTGATGAAGTCTAATTTATCTATTATTTCTTTTGTCACTTGTGCTTTGGGTGTTGCATCTAAGAGCCCATTGTCTAACTCAAGATCACGAAGATTTACTCCCATATTTTTTTTAAGGGTTTTATAGTTTTATCTCCTACATATAGGTCTTTGATCCATTTTGAGTACATTTTTATATATGGAGTGAGATACAGATCCAACTTTATCCTTTTGCACATGGATAGTTAGTTGTCATAGAATTATTTGTTGAAAAGATTCCTCTTTTCCCCGCGTAATAGTCTTGGCAAGCTTGTAAAGATCTTTAGACCCAAAATAAGGATTTATTGTAATCTCTCATTTGTGTTGCTTTGCTCTAGAAGTCTGCCTTTGTGACTGAGCATACTAGTAAATAATTAAGCAATTAGGAACTCTTTGCTTAAAACTGCTATGGACTTAGCAATCATTGCTTTTCATGTGATTCTCATACTTTTAAGGCACTGCATCTCATTGGTGTTTGCTTTTAGTGCAGACTTTCCAGGTGTGATAGATGATAAACTCTTCTAAAAAAAATTAAAGTGAATTAAAATAAATTGCTTTGAGGAGTTCTAAAAAAAAAGTTCAAGACATCCTGGGCCGTGATATATTCGAGCGAGAAATATTCGTAACTGGCCGGGCTCGCTGGCGACATTAATTAGAGCGCCTCCCACCTTCCCCTTAGGGATGGGCACTCCCGACTATCAGTATTCATAAAGTTGGGGGGCACAGAGTTTCCACTCGCATCAGTCGTTTTCTATGTCCTGAGAAAATCCTGCAGCCGCTGCAATTTCTGGCCGCTCCTTCCAGGATGCAATGAACAAACTGCGTTTTTACTGTCACAGCGGTGACAGAGTGGCGCGGTCGGTGGCTCTCTCCCGGCCCGCGCGCCTCCGCCGCGTCCCGCGGGTCTGAAGATCGCCAAGGTCAGCTTCGCGGGGGTGACCCGTAAGGCTCTCTCCCATCTGCATCTCCAGCCTTCCCCTCGCCACGCACCCCGTGGGCCTCGTTAGCGAGGACACCGCTGGTCTGGGGTCGGACCTGTTCCTCCCGGGCGCCGGCACAGCTCCGCCCCGAGCGGGCCGGGCAACCCGATTTGGGCCCGCTGGCGGGGTCTGAGCCCCCAGGCCCTCCCCGCTGGGACTCCTGTCCCCCGCAGTGTGCGGCGCGTGGGCAGAGTCGTCCGGCTCCAGGTGACTCCGGGGCTCGGGCGGACGCCGCGTTGCAAAAGCGGCGCCGCGCGCACAGGTGGCGCCCGGACGGCCCGGCCGGCCGGGATGGGTGTGGTGGGGACCGGCGCGGTCGCGCGGCCACACCCCGCCTCGGCTCGGCACGTGGGCTGGCGGGCTGGCGGCGGACTCGGTAGGGGCCGCGGGGCGCGGACGCAGGCCTCGCCCGGAGTTCGCGGCGGCCGGCAGAGGGTGCAGGCGCGCGGAGGGGACCCGGCCCGCGCGGCTTTCCTAGAAAGCGCCGCCCCGCGGCGCGGCGATGGCCTCCCTGTGGCGAGAGATCCTCCTGGAGACCCTGCTGGGTAAGCTGGGGTCGCCCTCGCCCGGCTGCGCTCCGGCAGCGAGACGAGCGCGCCGGGCGCGGGAACGGAGATGCTCATCGTCCCCCGGGAACGGGAGCTGCGGAAGGGAAGGAAAGAGAAGACCCGGAGTGAGGTCCCGAAGCCCAGGAGTCCGCCGGGCGCCCGCGGGGGACGATGCCTCTCCAGTTCCCCCGGGGTGCAGCCCGAGGGGCGCGGAGTCTCCCCGTGTCGGCCAGTCCCACCTCCAACTACCCCCACCCTCCGTGACCTTTACGTTTAATTTCGTATAGTTCAATCCTGAACTTTGACTTTCAGAAGGAAAAGGGCGCCCGCGTTCCCCAGGGCTGGAGGCGAGCGCCAGTAGCTGGTGCACTTAGGCGTCTGGCGAAAAGCACAGGACTCGAGCCTCGCGCGCTCGCTTCGCAGTTTCACAGAAAAGTCCCATGCACAATTATTGCTATAATTCTGCTGGAGCTGCAAGATTAAAATCGGAGTTCCCAGACGAACGTGTGGGAAATTGCTAGCATCCCGGGGTTCGTTGTGAACCCAGGATCCCCTCTGGTCTGGGCGGGGCGCCTTCCTGAGAACTTGATTTTCCGGGACCTGGTTTCAGCCTGTTTTCCCTATGTGGTCTGGATCTCCTAAGTCGGGAGGTGTCAAGCGACTAGCATGCAATAAGCACCGCAGGCGCTCGGTACTCCCTGTATTTGATGTCATTTAATCCTCCCAGCAACTCCGCGAGGTGGTTAAAAGTCCTGTTTCGATGATTAGGAAAGGGAGGTCGGAAATTAACTTGGGAGAAAGTTAACACAGGTAAAGGTGAGACAGGCTGCATTTGGAGCCAGACTGCTGGGATTTAAGTTCACTTTGCCGTCTTGCTCCTTATGTGACTTCAGGCAATTGCTTAGCTTTCTGAGTCTCAGAGTTTTGTTTGTTGTTCTGTTCTTGTTTTTGCATTTGTAAGAGGAGAGTAGAAAGACTACCCACCTCGTAAGACATGGGGCTGTATGAGGATTAAGAGAGATGATCTGAGTTAACACTTAGCATGTGGTGAGTGTCCATTAGCGTTAATTATTGTTGCACAAGATGACACGGTCATTTGCTGGCAGAGGTGAAACTGACTTCGGATCTGGGTATCCCGCTGTCTGCCACTGCCTCCTAAGAGTTGGGCTGAAAATGGTCTACTCAAAAGGAAATAGTTGTCTAACTAAAGAGCTTGTGGGTGTGATCGGGGGTGAGAAGAGGGGGTCCTGCTGTTTGTTCCTCTTTTGATTTTCATGATATTTCTCCTTATATAGGGGTCAATTTAGGTAAGGAAATTCTATCAGTCAGTGTCCTGACCGGAAGCCAAATTCAGCTCAGATGGCCCAAATGAATAGGACTTAATAAAGGGACTACCTACGGTGACAGGGACATGGTTAAAGGAGCAGACAAGGGGTGCCCCTAGGACTGGGGGAGGAACTCTATTCCTGGAACCCAGTTAAGGCCCGAGTCGTGAAGGAGGGTAGTGAAGGGCGGGACTCCTTGTGGAACCGGAAGGGTATATGAGTGACCCAAAGGACACGGTTCACACACAGGCCAGGTGGGAGCCACATGGCTGGTTTATTCACCCGGGTGCAGTGGGCTGATTCTGAAAAGAGAGTCAGCACAGACGGGGGTTCAGTGAGGGTTTTTATAAACGGGGACAGCCGGCCGCCTCCCACCTGCCCTGTTCAGTTCTTTGTTTCTGGGCCAGCGGGCAGGTGAGGAATTGCTTCCTGCTACATGTGCAGGACAGCCGTTTGTAGCAAATTCTTCTTCAAACTACCAACTCCCACGACCCCTTTGTTCCACTCACATCCATCCTTCTGCTCTGGCTTTGTCCTTGTCAGGAGAGCTAGAGAGGGATCGCCTTGGTCTCTATCGGGGAGGGAGGGGAAGGGAATGCTGCCTGCAGCTGGCTGTTAGATCTACGAAGTCCGGGACTCGCTAGACTCCTGCGGCTCCTGTTTTACAAGCCTAAGTTTTGCATTAACCACATTCTGTCCTATGTACACTTTTCCTGTTCCCACCTGGAACAAACCTAACAGAAACAATGTCAAAGTTACACTGTCTGTCTCTTTTTAAAATTTGTTTTTGTAGGATATGTTTCTTGGTCTCTCTACCATGACCTGGGACCGATGATCTATTACTTTCCTCTGCAAACGCTAGAACTCACTGGGCTTGAAGGTTTTGGTGTAGCGTGTCTTTCTCCAGTATTATTAACTATTACTCCCTTCTGGAAATTGGTTAACAAGAAATGGATGCTAACCCTGCTGCGGATAATTACTGTTGGTAAGAGCTAAATGTGTTTCTTTAAGATTTTTTTTTTTTGTAGTTGAAAGTCAAGTGAAATTATGTCGACTGTTCTTTGAATGCTAAATGACTGAATTTAAAAAAAAAATCAAAGATTTCTTTTTCCCTTATTACAGGTAGAGTATTCCTTATCCAAAATGATTGGAACCAGAAGTGTTTTGGATTTTGGATTTTTTTTTTTTTTTTTTTGCATTTTGGAATATTTGCATTCATGCCTACACGGAAGCATACCAAATCCGATAATCCGAAATTTGAATTGCTCCAAGGAGCGTTTCTTTCAGTGTCATGTTGATGTTTGAGAAGTTTTAGATTTTAGATTTTTGGATTTGGGGTGCCTCAGCAGAGTGTTAGTAATTGGAAGACTAGTCCGAGAGTCAATGTGTTTTGCATTTCCAACGTTTCTGCTGTGTTGAAAAGGCCTAAAAATCACTGAAATAAGGAGGGGAAAGATACCTTAGAGAACAGTCAGTTCTCGAATACATGGTGGTCGTCCCATTCTTCTTTCCGACTATGACCCAAGGCTCAGGAGCCACTACAAAAAGATTGTTAAATAATACTGCATGAGAAATATGAAAATTATGCATGACAAACACTACAGTAAGTGGTCAAACAACAAAGAAAAATACTCATAACTCTTTTAGTTAAAGGGCTAATTTCTTTAATATATAGTTTCTACAAGCTGATAATAAAAAAAGGACCAAAAACTCAATAGAAAAGGTGGCAAAAGATATGACCAGTTTACTGGTAAGGAAATACAGTTGGTGCTTAAAAATATAATCAAATGTGTAGACTACAAATTATACACATACACATATACTTATCTATAGTTTGACAAATGGATCAGCAAAGAACAAAGTCTGACAGCACTGTCGTAAGGGTGGGAAGACAGGGACTCGTACACCGCTGGTGGGAATGTCGATTGGCACAGCTTCTTTGGAGAGTAATTTAGCAGTATTTATCAAAATTACAAATGCGTACATAGTCTTTCACCCAGAAATTCTGCTTCTAGGAACATATCCTCACATGCGGTCAGGCATGGCATCATTAGTTTCTGTCAACAATGGATGGTATATACAATGGTGGTTGGAACAATAGGCTATATTATATGGCCTAGGTGTGTAGGCAGCTACGCCATCTAGTTTCGCGTCAGTACACTCTACAGTGTTCGCACAACAACGAAATCACCTAACGACACACTTCTCAGAACATATCCCCGTTGTTAAGCAACACATGACTATATGTTAAAATAGAAGTTTGTTTAATCATTGCAATAATACAAACTGTAGCGAGATTGGAATTAAGCTAAACGTCATCTCTAAGAGTAAGTTAAATAAATAATAGTTAAGAACTCACAGGCGTGAGCCACCGTGCCCTGCCTCCTCAAAATATTAAACAGAATTTCTTGGTATATACCCAGGAAAAATGAAAACGTTTGTTCACACAGAAACTTGTACACAAATGTTCATAGCAGCGTTATTCGTAAGAGCCAAAAATGTACACTCCAACCGATGATGAATGGATGAACAAAATGCAGTATATACATGCAGTATGGAATATTATTTAGCCGTAAAAAGGAGCAAAGCACAGATACATGCTCCAACACGGATAACCTTCAAAACATTCTGCTAAGGGAAGGAAGCTGGTTATAAAAGGCCACATTTTGTATGTCTCTGTATGAAATGCCCAGAAAAGGAAAAGTCCATAGAGGCAGAAAGTAGGTTCTGGGGCAGGGGTAGGAGGGAATGAGGAGTGACTGCTAATGGGTATCAGGTTTCTTTTTGGGGCGATGAAAATATTCCGGACTGAGATAGTGGTGATAGTTGCACAACTCTGTGAGCATACCAAAAACCACTGAACTGTGTACTTTAACATGGTGAATTTTATGGTATGCGAATTATATCTCAATAAAAATTTTAACTATATATGTATAATTATATATTGATGCTATCTTCCTGAGTATAATAAAGATGGTGTCAGATAACATTTATCCACTGCAGATCATTGAATGCCAGTGCTTGCCTGCCAGAAATGCTTTGCTCTCCTTAATCTGTTTGTAGGTAGCATAGCCTCCTTCCAGGCTCCGAATGCTGCGCTTCGACTGGTCCTCCTTGCGGTTGGTGTGTCTTGCTCTCTGATCGTGCAAGCCGTGACCTGGTGGTCGGGAAGTAGTTTGCAAAGGTATGGCTCGTATCTTATGCACTTATAGACAAACAAGTATGATCACTTACCAAAGGGCCAGGAGTTCCCAGTTACAGTTTTTACCTTCCATAGAGCCTTGTAGAAATCTTTTTTTTTTTTCCTTTTCACAAAATCAGGATGTGAATACTTGCCATCCAGCTCAATAATGTTTTGAGAATTAAAAAATTATAACAAGTTACCTAGGTAATGGACTACATAAAGTCACATTCATTACTGCAAATTACCAACGAGGCTACTTCAGACACTTGTTCTGTGAGACTGAAATTCGTGATGGACATAGTACATTGAATCCACATAAAGAGTATTTAAAAATCTTTTTGCGCTTACAGGTACCTCAGAATCTGGGGATTCATTTTAGGACAGATTCTTCTTGTTGTTCTCCGCATATGGTACACGTCACTAAACCCAGTCTGGAGTTACCACACGTCCAACAAAGTGATACTGACATTAAGTGCCATAGCCACACTCGATCGCATCGGCACAGGTAAGTGTATGTCACGTTTATTTAGGGATTTTCTCTTCTGCAGAGTTTACCTTTCCTGTGTGAATGTTGAACATGTTGAAAAGAAAATCTATAAAAATAGTTTTTCTGCACTGTATCTCCATTTTAGCTTTTTCTCCTTCTGAAATAGTAACTGGTGCAGCCAGCAGGCTCTTTCCTTCTCTCCCCCTCCCATTTCTTTTCTTTTCTTTTCTTTTCTCTTGATAGAGTCTTGCTCTGTCACCTGGGCTAGAGTGCAGTGGTGTCATCATGGCTCACAGCAACCTCAAACTCCTGGGCTCAAGCGATCCTCCTGCCTCAGCCTCCTGAGTAGCTGGGACTACAGGCACAGCTAATTTTTCTATTTTTTTGTAGAGACGGGAATCTCTCTCTTGCCCAGGCTGGTCTCGCACTTCTGGCCTCCTAGAGTGCCAGTGGGCTATTTTCTAAGCAGAAGGCAGGCACCTTTTCCTCGCCAGCAGCTTTAGAGGGCGGAAATACCAAAGCATCTCTGGTTTGCAGAACGGTGGCAGTGGAGACTACGCCCGGCCTCATGCTCCGACTCACTTTCAGCTCTGTCTCTCTCCTCCTTCCTCTGGACAGAGCTCTCTGGGGTGGGCATCTCCATCCTCCACCCCACACTGCCCGGTACATCTCTAACCCTATGCAAAGCTCCTGGAACCTACGGTTGTGGGGAACTGCCTGCGTTTTTTTTCCCAGGGGTCTGACGCTCCGAATCTGAAACTGGAAAAGAAAGGCAATTTTGCATATTTATGCCACTTTTCAAATCACCTGTCTGTCTCAGGGGCTGACTCTGCCTGAGACGTACCCATACCCAGCTTACTTCGCAGGCTAACTTGAGACTCTTCTAAAAAGAAATGAGACATGTTAGTTACTGGATTCTAATGAACTGGCTCCTGGCTTTTTGTGTAGCTCTCAGTGAGTCACTGTACTTTTGTGAATACAAGGAGAAAGCTCACAGATTCATGGAAGTTCGGAGAGTGTCGGCTCACTGTCAACAAAGTGCTCGTATAATTCTCTGGACCCTATTTTGGCATGAAACACAGCTAACGAGAATGGGGGGATTATGCAAGTAAATTGGCCATGTGGCATTAATATCAGAACATTTAGAACTCGGTCTGGACCCCTGACGCATGTTTGTATTTTATAAAACCCGCGTCTCTAGGGGCAGAAACTCCGGCAGCACCTTCCCCAGGCACAGCCTGATGGGGATCTGGACTTCGGGGTATTGTTTACGTTTCCTGCCTTGAGTTTTCTTCTTTCTCGCCTCTTTTAAATTTATGTGACCCAGTTGCTGGCTGTCAGTTCCTCCCTCTGTGCCTGCCCTGTGCCCCCGTTTATAAAACTCTGACTCTTCACCGGCTTCCTCAAGACATCGGAGCGTACCAGGTGGTTTCGTGGTTTTATTTGAAGATTTGTTGGGTCCTGGGGGGTGGAGTCCCCCACGGCTGCACGCTGTGTTTTCCTCTGCACGCTCCGTTCAGATGCCTCCTTCCTGCAAAGACTGCGGAGCCCCGGGTCCCTGGCCTCCCTTCTGTCTTCATCGCTGCTCCCACCCCAGCCCGTCCCCACAGCTCTGGGCTCTGTTCCTCGTTCCTCTCGTTCCACTGTCGTCAGAAGAACCTTCTTCCTTGTGAAATCAGGATGCCAGGCACGCAGTCTGACCCCGAGGCTTCCTTCCGTCCTGCAGAGGGCTTCAGGCTCTCCCTGTTCCTACAAAGACATTCTCCTGCCGGCATTTTCTCCAGCTGTGACACGAAGCCATTAACGTGAGGAATTGGGACCTGTTGGTTAGACAGTACTGTGAACTATAATATAGAGAAGGAGCCACGTGGCCTAAGCTCCCAGCTTCTCGGTTTCTCTTTACTAGCTGTGTGATCTGGGACAAATTACTTGGTCTCTCTGGGCGCGTTTGCTAATCTGTAAAATGGGATCAGTAAGAGAGCCGACTTCACGGGGTTGTCGTGAAGATGGAAGGAGTTGATGCGAAGGGCTTGGAAGAGGGGTCAGCACAGGAACTGCTCCGCGGTGCACGGTCACGACCCCGGGTGCGCAGGGGATGGATGACAGCTCTGTCCTTTGGGGAGGAGGCAGCAGCCTGGTGTGCTGGGAACGTTCCACTCAAGTCCGACCACATTTGTTCCCTGAACATATCAGTCATTTTTTCTGCATATATTTTCGCCCACAGTGTTAACTTCACTTGGAGTGAATAATTTTCTGCATGTGAAATTCCAAACTGCTTTTCTCCCTTAAACCTTTCCCTATCTAGCTGGCCTGAAATCATCCCCCTGGGTGGCCGTCAGCACATTCTGCTCTGTGTTGTAGTTGCATGTCTCGTCTTGTCCTCTGACGTAAGCTCCTTGAAGCCAGCACCGTTTCTGACTTGAGCTACAGGTCTGTTAAATTCAGAGTGTAAGCTGCCGTGTAACTGACCCTTTTCCATTTTTAATTTTCGTTTCAGATAGCGACTGCAGTAAACCCGAGGGAAAGAAGACCGTCGAGACTGCCGCGGGGATGGCCTCTAGACCCAGCTGGCTGTTGGCGGGGGCGGCCTTTGGTAGCCTTGTGTTCCTCACCCACTGGATTTTTGGAGAGGTCTCCCTTGTGTCCAGATGGGCCGTGAGTGGACATCCCCACCCCGGGCCAGACCCTAATCCATTTGGGTGAGTTTGAGTTTGGAAAGCAATTGAGAGATTGGCGGTTGTGGTCAGAGGATGAAATACCTCCTTTGTTGGACAGCTAGATCTGTGCCAGATCTGTGCTAGCCGGATATTTATTTCCCGTTCACCCTAGACATCAAAAACATGGCATCAGACTATGTGTGCTCTGGCCTTGTTTTCCTCACCTGTAAGAGGAGGGTTTTCTTTTCGGACATTTTCTCACTGTGTCTGTTGGACCGACACCTTGAAGGAGGAGCTGCAACTCATGGAGACCAGCACTTCCCAAACTGTCTTCTGTGGTTTCCTGAGACGTTAATCGTTACTCTGACGGGGGGAATAGGCTTCTAGATCAAATAGTTTGGGAAACACTGCATTTCATAGTCCTTTCTTTGTGATTCACAATCACATTAGCATATTAAAAATTCTCAGAGATTTCCCAAACTTCTTTGAAGAAGGAATTGTTCTGTAGAACACCTGTTATCTCATAAAGTACGTGTTTCTCGGAACCCTTTGGAGAAATGTTGCGTTGGACCATCGGCACAGTAGGAGTTGCTTTCTAACATTTACTAGGTTCCATTCAGGGGATGGGTCGTAGACACGTTGCGACGGCAGAAGGAGGGGAGAGAGGGTCTCAGAGGGTGCAAAAGGGCCCTCGGGAAACCAAAGGACCAGTGCAGACCGCAGAGCCTGCGAGAACAAACTGTCCCAGTCCCCCCGGCCCACCCAGCACTTGGCGACCCCATCACTCTTCTTCTCTAGCACTTTCCGCCTTCTGATAACCTGCGTCATTGATTGCTGCTGTTTATTGTGTGTCTCCCTCGCTGGCATGCGAGCTCTCTGGGGGAAAGGGGTCTTTGTTCACCGATGTGTCCCAAGCACCTAGGACAGAGCCTGGCACACGGTAGGCACTCATGAATATTTGCTGTTGAATTGGGGCTGGAAAAAGATCAACCCTGTCCTCCATGGCCGTTTCTCACATCTGGGCTTCTGTGGCCGCCACATAATCCCTAGGAGGCAGGGCAGGCGGTACAGCGGCTAAGAGCCTCACCTGGGAGCCTGAGGACTGTTTTTGGATTCTTAGTCCTACGTGGGCTACTGTGTATGCCCTCAGGTGACTTATACGCCCTTTCCCCAGTATTCCCCTCTGCAATTGGGGATCATAATAGCATTTACCTTACAGACGCGTGAGGATTACATGAATAATAATACAGGTAAAAATCTTAAAACACTGCCTAGTGTGAGTGCTACGTTTTTTTAGCTTAATTTATGTTACAGCTACTTATCAAGTGCTATGTGGTAGCTATTTTTGCTGCTGAATTTTCCCCTAACATTTAAATTCTTTTTTTTCCTTCTCCTACAAATTTTTGCCAAAATAGCAAAAGAATGAAATGGTTAGTGGTTTTTTGAAAAACACAAGACTATCAATTATTTATCAAACTGACACTGGTCATGGAAAGGCAGAGAACATAGACAAGAGCAGTAGTGAGGTAGAGAAAAAAGGAAAAAGGCAAACTAAATAGAAATTATCCCAAGGATGTTTTCTTTTTGTCTTCGGTAGAGTCATTTAAAATGTTACGTGAGCAATATGGACCATAACGTCATAGTCTGAGCAAACTCAGTCACTGTGTTCGCGTTGCCCATGATGAGACTGTGGATGTCATTTATCTCGTCACAATTTGTATCGCTGTAATGCTCTAAATGTGTATAATATTGGTTCCACTGGGCTCTGATGAGCTCATCAGTTGTTTCACGCTTATATTATCTCTTGGATGTACCTCGAGGTAGGATTTATATTGGATTTGTGACAACGAAATATGAATCACATCAAATGACTTAAGCATCTCCTTTTTTACAGAGGTGTGATTCTGCTGGGCTTGGCAAGTGGACTGATGCTTTCAGCTTGTTCGTGGTTTCGTGGTACTGTTCATAGTTTGGTCTGGTGGGTTACAGGTATGTGAAATGATATACCCTCATCGAGCTTGGTTATCCAGTTTACTTGCAAACATGTGCAACTAGTCTGGAAGTAGACGCAGCCACACAAATACGTACTGTGGTCAAACGGGCTGTTAAAACCAGCTGCAGCAGCTGTAACCCAGATGTCGCCAAGGTCACTGGTGACTATCTGCTCCACGTCCCTGCTTCTTCCTGCTTCACCCTCCCTCTCCTCCTGTGGCCGTCTCGTTCCCAGGACTACACTGCCATAACCTACCTCCCCTTGAAGACACTTCTGCACGGTACGTGAACTTAGTCTTACTGCCTGGCGCCAGTGGCCAGACCCCTTTTCACTCTTCAAGATTCCTCGCTTGCTTGTTTTTCGGAAATGCCCTCTGTTGGGATTCCGTAATGAAGCTCAGTTTCTCTTTCCCTTTTCCATGTACCAGTTTAGCTGCCTACCTTTCTACCCGGCTTTGGGGGCCATGTTTGCTTATTCAAAGACCTGACCCATCTCTTCCCAGTCATACCCTTTAGGACCCAAGAAATCCTGGTGAAGGCTGTCGTGTTTCAGGCTGCCCTTTCCCCCTTTCCCGTTAGTCTTCGTGAGCGTGAGGGAGCGTCAGACTTGTTTTCCTATGACCGAATTATGCCTCTCGTCCTCCTTCCCCTCACAAGGCAGAAATGGTTACAGTCAGGTGTGCTGTCTGTAAGTAAAAACAATTCTCCACTCGGTTACAGAGCAAACACTATATCTGGTGTCTGCGAGAGAAGATGTCCTTACATATGTTAATTGATCAAATGATTCAGGGTGTTGCACTGGCTGGTGTGTGTGGGTTTGTGAGACTGTGCGTATCAGTAATAGAAGATGTGGGTTGAATAACGTAATAAGTAAATTTCTGTACACGTAAGCACCATCGCCTTGCATGGAAATGTATGTGTCATCCAAATTGGCTGCTAAATGGATGAGGTTGGCAGGGCCCTCCTCCTCCTGGAGCTGTGTGAGCACATGGTTGCAGTCCTGCGAGCTGTTTTTACTTGCTTGTGCATTTTCTGGTATTCACTTATCTGGAAGTCTGTGTGTGTATAGGAGTCACCTTTCTTCTCATCAGAGAGCCGCTTCATGAGATTTCTCAGGAAAAGGGCCAGAGAACTTTGTTAATGCTGAGGTTGCAAGGAGCATATGCTACAGCTTCTTAATCTGTGCACAGTTTGGAAAAGGCAAATGAAATGCATTGAGTTTGTTCAACATTTATATTATGCTTTTCCTCATAGAATGTAAGCAAAGTGCTTATTAGGCAGGTAATTAGCAGCTTCATTTTAAACATGGGAAAACTGAGGAACACAGAAACATAGATTGTTAGTTAAAAAACAAAAATGCTGTGAACTTAGTCTTATTGTCCCAGGTGAGTAAGGTCGTATCCTTGAGAGTCAAACCTAGTTTCGTTGTCTCTCTGAAGTATTAAAAAGTAGTTTTAAAGACTCAGAGGCAAGCTGATTTAAGGCTTCTAGTAGGTACTTGCAGTAAAGGAAAGTAGGTCCATGATTCACAAGCTTCATCTCCCCTTCTGATCACCTACTCACCTGAAACAAGCTGGAGCTCACACTTAATTATCTGGGCCGACGTCCACTTTTCCCTGTGATTCATCTCTGGAAACCACCACGATAAAGCAGACTGGAGCAGAAGGAATCGTGTTTTCCTGTCATACTGTGTAAGCTTGCAATCCCAGCTGGAGGCTCGGCATGAAATTAATTATGGCGATGACCGGTGAATTTCATAAAAGCAAAGATACAGGAGCTTTAAATCTTGATAGCAATTCAATTAGTAAAATCACAGTTCTATCAAAAAAAGGCATAGATGTAGTAAATGTATTGTTAGGACCCCAGTTTAGCTAATATACAGTGTGAATATAATTTTATTGTGTAAAAACTCGATCTCTTGAAAACGGACACGTCAGTTACTATAAATGTTGTGGGAACAATTACCGTGAATTCTGCTTGGCGTCTTAGATGTTGTAAAGATTTGGGGGAGGTTATTTGGAAGGGCTCCAACAACGAAAAGCAGTTCAGGTATACAGTTAAGTGAAAAAGGCAAACTGACTAACAGTGTGTATTGTATACACTGGCATACAAAATGGGAGGGAGCTGTACACACACACACACACACACAAACACACACACGTCTTTATCTGCATAGAATATTTCTGGAAGCGTGCAAAGGTAAATGCTAACATTGGTTGCCTTCACTAAGGGGAACTAGTATGTGTGATGGGGTCAGAAAATCCCTTTTATATCACTTGAATTTTGGATTTTGAATTGATAAACCACTTAAAAATACAATGTTAGTGAATTTAAAAATATGGAACCTATTTAAAGATAGAAACTAAATTAAACGTAAAAGCAATAACGGTCAAGGAAAATTTGAAGAGATCTTATCTTTTCTTCCAGATAATTCTCTGAAGCTAGGGACAGGCAACGAAGCCCTTCTAATGACTTAGATGAGAATATCAAATTCGGACTCATTCTTTAAGAAACAATAAATGCTTGAGGTGATGGATACTCCAGTTACCCTGATTTGATTCATACGCATCGTACCCCTGCATCAAACCATCACGTGCATCCTATAAATATAGATTATTATGTATACATAATAATTTAAAATGAAAAGTTAAAAAATAGTCATTGGAAGCCAGTAAATAGGAAAAAGTCAATCTCACTAATAATCAAATAAGTGCAATTTAAAATGTCATACCATTTTCATCATTAACGCAGTAAAGATTTTTGGAAAGAAATAATTTTGGCAGGGTTTAAAAGGTGTTGAGACTTTTGGCAAGTTTCTGCAGGAAGTTAAAGACCGGTGTTACTTTTCTGGAAAGCAACTGGTCATAAGTAATGGCTTTAAAATGCTTCTACCCCTTGACAGAGTAGTCATACTGCCAGGAATCTGTTTGAAGGAAGTAACAGGTGAGCTGGTAACAGATTTATTGACACAGAAAGATGTTCGTCACACTGTTGTTTTAAAAGCTTGTCACCAGAATCTTCGTAAGTGACTAGCAATAGGAAAATGGTTACCCACATTTATCCGCATTTATTATATTTATATATAAAAATGTTTTAGAAAAAATTAAGAACATGAGAAAATATTCTTGATGCAATGCCCCATAAAAAGCAGCATATAATCCTCAATATGTGGTACTATTCCATTTATGGAAAAATATTTCTATATATACATAGAAAAAGACTTAGAAATACATGGAAGTATCGGCTGTGGGCATCTCAGTCTTAGGCAATGTTCAATTGCTTCTTTACAGTTCTGTATTCTTAAAATTTCTACAGCAAATAAGCATTACAGTAGTTTTATTTCACAATTAAAAATTTCCATTGTAGGATCTAAATATTTGAAGCTCTCATTCTGAAGTTAACTTCCGTCGGTAGCAGAGGACCCTGGAGTCAGGTTCCCAAGTTCATCCAAATGATGCTCTTTTGGAACTGGAGAGAAATAGTCAGGTGGCATTTCCCTGCGATGCTGCAAGGGGAACTTACTGAGCCGCGCGGTGTTCAGAAGCCACTTTCTTCTCCCCTCTCCTCCTTTTCTGGAGTTCTTGCCCCCAGCAGTGAAGAGTCTACTGCAGATACCCCTGAAGGGTGGGGAGCAATTATGCACCATTGATTCAAATGTTTCAAAAATGCCATATTATCTGTGGGAAGGTGTCACCTTGATAGTTCCAAGATGGGGTGGACCCTGAAGTGCTGTTTCAAAGCTGGTTTCACAGGAATTGGGAGAAAGGTCGTGCGACCTCAGCGTGGGCTCAGCGGGGTGCCTGCAGCTCCCAGCGCCAGTAGGCTGTCAGGTGACAGACGAACTGTCTGTGGAACTACTACCGCAGAGCGTCGGCCAGCGCCCTCTCAGTCACACCTTCTCTTGGGGCCGTGTGGTTGGGAAAGTCAATGCACAAATTGTAGGACAAGGCGTAGCATTTAGATGGGCAGAAATTCCTTTACGAAGTCCCTTAACAAAAATGTTCTATGAACAGAAGCCACCCTGACTCTGTTTTCTTATGCCCTATATCTGGCTGGTTAAATATGTCCAGGAATGGACATATTTTTGGTATTACAGATTAATTCCAGTTTTTATTGCTATTTGGATCTTAACACCAATTCCCTGAAAATGCCTTCTTCCCTCCCTCGTCCTTCCTGAGAAATGATATCAGACTGAGATTTCCTAGATCAACATTCTACATCCAGTTGTGCCAGTAACTGGCTGTGTGACCTTGAGCAAATCACATTAACCTTGCAAGACCTTTGTTCTCTCATCTGTCTGGAGATTGGACGGGTATACCCCTAAGGTGCATTCTGGCCCTGAACGCCTATAAATCGGTCATCCTATAAGCTTTACTGCTTTCCTGTCTGATTCTTCTTTTTTTCTCTCTCTCACAAACAGGGGCTGCGTCCGCTGCAGGTCTCCTCTACCTGCGCACGTGGGCAGCGGCCGTGTCTGGCTGTGCGCTGGCCGTCTTCACCGCGTCCATGTGGCCTCAAGTGCTTGGGCAACTTATCAGCTCCGGGACAAGCCCTGGGAAGTCCATGACCACTGCCATGATATTTTACCTTCTGCAAATGTTTTTCTGTGCGTGGTGCACGGCTTTTAAGTTTGTCCCGGGAGGTGTCTACGCTCGAGAAAGATCTGATGTGCTTTTGGGTGAGTACATTTGTTCATTTCTTCATTTGAAAGGTCTGGATTAAAGTAACTGCTCAAAAATATCCTTGAGGGCTGACCAGGATTTAGCACTTTACCTGACTGGTGGAAATAAATAGGATATCTTGCTTTCTTTGTAAAATAGACTCTCTTAATAATAATAAAGAAAGCTTGGAAGGATGTCTAAATTATAAGTTAAAAATAAATTTCTTAATTCATCAGGGCATTTCAGTAATATTTTTTACTACAAAGACCTTTTAAATGCATTTGTTGTGAAGAAAGTTGAATCCATAATAAAGTATAAACTATGTAACACTTGTATGATATGATATGTTAGGAAAAGATGTGATTGTGATGTTCATGTTGCCACGTCAGTGGTTGGCTCATAAATATACATGGAGATTTTTGTTTTGGGGGTTCCCCTGAATTTTATCTATGATTTTTATTTACCATATTTTTACCAATCAAATATGTTATATACGTAACTTAGTGTAAGTGATAAATTCCCAAGTCATAGAATAAATATATTTTCCATTTCAGTGGCTGTAAACTCACATACCAAAATTAAAATTTCTTAAACTTAGTTTAATATTTTAAAATTTGTCTTCTGGTAGTAATGAAACTATTGATGTATATCAGACATACACAAATCAAATCTCGTGTATCATTTTAAGTAAAACATGTCAAATACTTCTACAAGAAAAGTCTTTGAAAGATGGGGAGACGAAGCACGTTAATAAGGGACCCAGTTCCTTTTTGTACATTTGTTTTTCCATGTGTTTATTTCTTCGTTAAAAAAATTATCATGCGCCTGCTATGGTCCAGGAACAGTACCCAGGTGCTAAGTATTAAAAATCCCCAGTGTCCCTGTCCTCCCGGAGCTTTAGTCAAGTGGAGGAAGCACCACATGTAAATGAGACAGGTACTTACGAAATTACAGCCGGCTGAGGGCTGCCCAGGTGTTGGCTTCCACCTGGGTTCTGTTGCCCCTCACCTCTGTGCCCTGACACACAGCCGACTACTGTGTACGTTTTCACATAAACTCTCCTGCTCTACGAGCTAGACATCTGTCAGGCAAGGCTGGTTTGGAAGATGTATTTTTAAATTGCATGAAATATTTTAGAACCAACTTTTCAGAATTTGATATTTCTGGTAAATACCTGAGCTCTCATCTAATTAGAGAAACACATTGTTGCCTTTCCTCTGCGATAACCTTGGCTTTGCAAACTTTGTGTTTCTTCTGGTTTCTTTCAGGTGTGTGTGCTCTCTCCTGTTCTATTTTCCTGTTCAATGCCCTGCTTCTCTCTTATTCCAGCTTGCTTAGGGGTCTGCCATGAGAAGAAAACAAATGAAAGTAAGAGTCATTCTATGCAGAAGTTTGTTTTAGAATGTTATGAATGATGAGCTTTTTGAGTTTCTTCTCACTACTTATGGGATTGTGGAAATGGTGCACTGTTAATAGCTTCATGCAACCAAGAACGTTTTTTTTCAGTGTGAGTGACATTATATTGATGAGGCCACAAAAGCCAAGGGATGTTGGTAATGTTCAGAGTAGCTTTTACTATAACTGAATTGAAAAGAATCTGTATGATATCAGAAACTAGTTATCAATTTATTTTCTAGGTTTTTCCTGCTATTTCCTGAAAATTGGACATAAATTTTTTTGCTAGCCTTCCACCTAAGCTTAACTTTTACTTAACATTTCTTAATTTATATATCGTGCCCAGTCTCTGTTTCCATTCTTATTATGTATGATTTTCAAAGCATGTAAATTTTACATGTAAGCAAGTTTGGAGTACATCCAATTGAGGTCAACTTTATTGGCCAGCCTATCGGCACAGCGTGAGTTCTGGCACACATCCTCTGGGAGGACCCTGTGCCCAGAGACGTGGGCAGAATTATCACTGGAAGCACCTGCCAGGTTAAAAACCTGCATATGGTCCACTTGGTTCATGGGCAGGCTCTTATTGTGTCCCTGTGGCAGCTCCGAAGGTTCCACTGTCCCCTGCTCAATCAATGGTCAGTCATGAAGACCATCAGCAATCTAACGACTAGGAAATAGTCAGGAAATTCAAAGAAATCTCTCAACAGGAAAAGGCTGGAGTCCTCTCATCTTAAGCATAATTCCTAGAACCCTACCTGATTTCTTATGCTCATCCCAATTATTGAAAGCTCCGCTAGAGTAACTGCCTAGGCATTGAGATAAATTAATTCAGTAGCTGAATTTTCAGGGTATGTTCCTTTAAAAGAAATCTTAGCTCCTGGAATTTGCACTGGCAGGATTTCTGGATTAAACTATGATATATATTTTTTTCTTTTTTAACAGGGACAATAATGCTAACTATTGGGCTGAATATGCTACTTGGTCCTAAGAAAAATCTTGACTTTCTTCTTCAAACAAAAAATAGTCCCAAAGTGCTTTTCAGGAAGAGTGAAAAATACGTGAAACTTTGTAAGTATAGTTTTATTTTCTTCTAAAAAACATTTATTATATAAAATTTCAAACATATGAAATTAAAGAGTAGAATGAACCCTCGTGTACTCTTCATCCGGTTTCAACGATTATCAACATTTTGCCAATGTTATTAACAGCTGTCATCTTTACTTTTTCTGTCTGTTTAAGTACTTTAAAGCAAAACCCTGATATCCTGTCATTTGAACCATAAATACTCTGTATTAGTTTTATTTCACTTCTAACATAGATACAATGATTCAACCGGTAGAATTTCCAAGACGTTTGGTTCTAATAGCTGAGACTATTTGTTCCATTTCTTGTTCTCCTTTTTTGGAAGATTAACTATGTTAGTGGTTGGAATAGTGATGAACTAGAAACTCAAATGTAAAATTCGTTTACTATTTAATATTCGACTCATTTAAAATGGACTGGATCAAATAAAAATTTATCGAATGTATGCAATGTGCATATAGGGTATTAGGTGTCGTTATGTAGGATACACAGACATGTAAGCCGGTCTCCACCCTCAAGGACCTGAGACCTTACTAAAGGAGACAAAGTACTACAGTGTAAAGAGCTAGAAGACAATAAGAAGCTGTATTAATTTTCAATGTATTTCTAAAAGAAATGTCACAAAGCAGTAAGACCATTACATAAAAACCTGCATCTATGTTTCATTATAATTCGAAAAGATCATATTTAAATTTAGGGGAAATGACATTTTTCTGTGTGTGTTCTTATGTCTTTGAAACCAGGATCTAGCAGTTTTTACTGTTTTTTTTTTTGTTTGTTTGAAACAGAGTCTTGCTCTGTTGCCCTGGCTAGAGTGCAGTGACATGATCACAGCTCACTGTAAACATGAACTCTTGGGCTCAAGTGATCCTCTTGCCTCAGCCTCCCGAGTAGCTGGGACTACAGGCATGTATCACCACTCCTGGCTAATTTTTAAATTTTTTGTAGCGACAGGGTCTCTTTATGTTGCTCAGGCTGGTCTTGAACTCATGGCCTCAAAAGACCCTCCCACCTCAGCCTCCCAAAGTGCTGGGATTACAGGCATGAGCCACTGTGCCTGCCCAGTCTTTTTGGCTTTTAACTTGAGAGTTTAGTCTATTTTTAGTGGTGATTTCTGATGTATTTGATTTATTTCTATCATCTTAATTTTTTTTTTCATTTTCTACTTTTTCTAGGTATGCATTTTTTCTTTTTCTTCTTGATTTCTTTTGCATTGATTAGGGTTTCTTTTTCTTTTTTATTATATATCCTTCCTCCCCACTTCTCTTTTTAGTTCGGAGATTACACCTTCAATTTCTTTTCTTTTAGTAGTTGGTTATATTTCTCTCAGCACATTGAAGATATTATTCCCCTGTCTTATGGCTTTCACTTTTGTCGTTGAGAAGTCATCTGTCAGTGTAACTGTTGCTCCTTTGAAGATAATCTGTCTTTTCTCTCTGGCAGCTCTTAAGATTTCTCTCTTTGTTTTGGTGTTCCAAAAGTTTCACTATGATATATCTGAATGTGGATTTTTCCCCCCTATCTTGCTTTGAAATCCTTGGGCTTTATGGATTTGAAGAGTCATGTCTTTTATCAGTTCTGAAAAATTCTCAGCATTCTTACCGCAAATACTGCCTCTTTTCCCATTCTTTCTCTCTGTTCCTTTTTGACTCCAATTACATATATGTTTTTATTCTGTTTCCGTGTCTCTTAACCTTGTTCATAGTTCCTACCTCTGTGTTTCGTGCCACCCTTTGCCCTAATTCTCTCTATTCGGCTTTGTCCAATCTGCTTGTCCATTGAGTTTCTAATTTCAATGATTATAATAATTATTTTTATTTCTAGAAGTCTCTTTGATTTCTTTACAAATTTTCCTGATCCTTTACTTTAGTCTCATGTTCCTTAGTCATACTTTTCAACATCCTGTTTAATTTTTCTAAACATGTTCAGTATACTTGTTTTATATTCTCATTTTGAAAGCTCCAATATCTGAAGTATTTGTAGGCTTGATTCTGCAGGGTGTTTTTTCCTGCTGGTTCCTGCTCATGAGACTTGTTTTCTATGATTTATTTTTATTTAATTTAATTAATTTATTTATTTAATTTTATTTTTACTCTAAGCTCATAGAACTCGGAACATTTTTAGGGAAGATTCTTTGAAACCTGGGTTTAGAGTGTGGGTTATGCGTGCATGTCACACATGAAGATTAACCCAAGAATTAGACATTTCCCCTCTGCACAAAATGCTTGGCCAATAGATTCAATAATTTCATAAAAATTATTATTTTAAAAACAAATTTAGTTTTTAAAAAACAATTGTTTCTTCTTTTTGTTTAGTTTTGTGGCTGCTGGTTGGTGTGGGGTTGTTGGGATTAGGACTGCGGCATAAAACCTATGAGAGGAAATTGGGCAAAAGGGTAAGTAATTAACATTTTTGAAATAGAATTTTATGTGAGCTACATATATTCATGCACACACACATTTGTATACTTCACCATTCGAATTGAATGCTAGACCTGGGGCTGATGACTTTAGTGCCGTGGATCCATCTCCTTAGCCCTTAGTCTCAGGCTGCTAATATAGTGGGATTATTTTATGAAGTTGGGGTCTTGAGACAGGATAGACCAATATGTTAGAGGCAAACAGTTCATAATTTTGTCGTAGGGAGTTATTGTTGCCATTCATGATTTAACATTTCTAAACTGTAAAATAAGGAATTATTTTATTTTATTTATTTATTTTGTTGTTTTCAACTAAACTTTATATAAAGATGGGCATATTTAGATAGAACTGATAATGCTACGCTGCATACGAAGAAGACCAAAGTGAATAAAATCACGTATTTGTATTCAGAAATTCTTACATTCTCCTTAATTCTACTTATGTATGTTTCTAACTCAATTGAATTATTTTCATTTTTTTTTTTATTCCATAAAGTTTGTGTATCCCTGTTAGCTTTCACTTTGGGAATATCCCTGATCTCTGTTTAGGAAGACATAAATGGCATATTGTAACATAAGGAGAACCACTGAGGAACTATTTTGTAATGGGCTTCTCTGTACTTCCTGGTAGACATTGCTGAAGATAGCAATGTGAGATTCTTTGATTTAAGAACAATCTTACAGGCAATTCTTGATTTTGCAGATTATAGGTAACTTGTGTAGTGATGGGTGGTGGAAGCTTCTGTGTTCTTTCTTTTCCCTCTTGCTATCTACAGTTTTAAATGTTTCAATGTCCTCTTTTAGGAAGCTGTGAAGAAGCCTGAGTCAGTCATTACAATGCTGTACTTTCTAGCTGCTTTGAGAAAAAGTTCGATGTGTTTCAGAATTCAGTCTGAGTTACAGTTTTGGCTAAAATAGAATTGGAGGGTTAACTTTGAATTTTAGCAATCTGTACTACCAGGAAAATTTTTCATATTAAATAAAAAGCTACACTGAGGGTGGGGAGCAGTGGCTCATGCCTGTAATCCTAGCACTCTGGGAGACCAAGGCAGCAGGATTGCTCAAGGTCAGGAGTTCAAGACCAACCTGAACAAGAGCTAGACCCCATCTCTACCAAAAAATAGAAAAAATTAGCCGGGCATGGTGGCACGTGCCTGTAGTCCCAGCTACTCAGGAGGCTGAGGCAGAAGGATCGCTTGAGCCCAGGAGTTTGAGGTTGCAGTGAGCTAGGCTGATGCACACTGGCCTGTTTATGTAAAGCAGTGTGACATGCATTTCTTTCTATTGTTACTAAATGTGATAGATCCCTAGACAATTTTTTTTACCATGTTTTTAACTTTATCTAAAAGACATCTGACATACATCTTTTGCAATTTACTTTTTTTTTTTTTGCTTTAAATCATCTTTGTGAGATTCATCCTCATGGTACTAGCTAGCCCTAATTCATTTACTAGGGCTGTGTAGTGTTCCATTCTGTGTAGGTAACACTGTTTGTTTATGCATTTTCCTGTTGATGGACAGCCAGGTTGTTTCTAATTTTTTTCTATTACGAGCAATGCTTATTAATACTTACCAGATATTTCTCCTAACTTTCAAGCTTAAGCTAGAGGTTCACAGATTTATTACGAGATTATGATATAGCAAATATTTCCTTATTTTTGTGAATTAAATGTGGGCAAATGTCTAAGGAAATGCTTTTGCTGAAATACGAATTTTGGTAGAGAGAGATGGAGAAAAGTGGGTCACTGAAACTGCCATTCTTCACAGTCATTCTAAATGACCATTAAAACTATTCCCCAGGCACCGGCCAAAGACGTCTCTGCTGCCATCTGGCCTTTCAGGTTTGGATATGACAATGAGGGATGGTCCAATCTAGAAAGATCAGCTGTTCTGCTCGAGCAAACAGGCAAGTCTCTTACTGGAATTAGTTCCAGGGTTTGAGAAACTACTGTTGTTACTTTTACTTTCAGCAGGATAGTTAGTCATAGGAAAAGGACCTGCTGGTCATAAACTAATCTCTTAACAAAGGCTTTCCTTTGGCGGGCAGCTGCAGGAGGGCAGCTTCTGTAACCACATCTGTCCGTGTTTGAGAGCAGTTAATTCACTTGATTCTGAACGGCTCCTTGAACTGGGTATCTGCAGGGGACTCTTGCCATGCCGTTGTTCTTAGCGACGCTCCTTCTGGTAGCTCCTGTCACTTGGGGACCCGCTGTTGGGGACCAGAAAACTGTTGGATTAAGAGGCAGAATGAGTCAGAGTGAGGTTCATTTGTGAACTGAATTGCTTTCAAGAGCTTGAGAACCAATTTTATTTGTTTTCATGTTCTGGGGTGCTGATCTCTGTGGAAAGCATCCTTTGAAACATGGGGCAGTTTTGTGCTTAGATCAACTGCAGGAGTACGGAGGAAGATCAGTAACGGGCTCAACCATTCTGGCTATTCTTAATGATAAGCCCCCTGAGAAACTTCTGAGGGTCTGTATGAACATAATGCTACTGAGAAATTTCTTTGGCCCTTATTCCTTATTTGGTCTTGATTACAGGCCTCTGAGCCACGTCTGGCCAAGATCTATAAAAGCCAATAAACTTACTTCTGTGCTGATAGCATGGAGCTGTTTGCCCTGGAATAAAATGCTATTGTGCACCATTCTATTGTTTCTGAACATAAATTGGGTATTTGAGAAAACCATTAAGATTATTTGAAAATTTGGGAATGACGTTAAGAATATTTGAAAATTTAGAAGTTATTCTCTTATTCTTTCCAGTATTTTCTAGAGTCGTTTCATGTTTGAATTAAATTCTAAACATGGGAAAATTTCTTTATAGTTCAGATTTGAACCACTTCACTTTAGTGACTCATTAAAAATTATTTTGGGGTTTATCGGTTAAGGCACAAAGGTTAAGGGCCGAGAATAAAGTGTTGCTAATTGTTTTTTGCCTTGCTGTAATTAACCATTGAATGCTTTTTTTTTTTTTTTTCTGAACAGGTGCAGATTTCATAACAATTTTGGAGAGTGATGCTTCTAAGCCCTATATGGGGAACAATGACTTAACTATGTGGCTAGGGGAGAAGTTGGGGTTCTATACAGACTTTGGTCCAAGCACAAGGGATCACACTTGGGGGTGAGTATATTAATACCTTGGGTATTAATCCCGAACATAGTCCTGAGAGGCGAGGCAGCATAGGCGTGGAGGGGAAGGTTGATGTCGTTATATACTTGTCCTGTGAATGTGCCGCGATGGTGCTTCTTGGGGGATGGGGAGGTGCTGAAGATATGCCCAGGTTTTTGACCTGAACACCTGATAGGAGATGACGCCATTTAATGGGATGGGAACCACCGGGAGAGCAGCAGTTTGTGCTAAGTACGAGATGCCCCTGGACATCAAGTGATGCCCAGGAGGCAGTTGTGTATGGCCTGGAGGGCTGAGTGGGATAGGCCAGGCTGGAGATGCATCTTCAGGTGTCCTCAGGTGGAGAAGGGCCTGTCTGAGAGACTCCACGCGGGCGACAGAGAGCGTGCACGAAGTAGGGAAGAGAAGCCTGCCGGGGTCTGAGCTCTGCTCATCCTTTTCACGTGTAGCTCTTTGACAGAGTGGGGTGGAACGCCTTTTCATTCCCTTATCGTTTTTCAGTTTCTAATTTTATAAGTTGTTCCCTTGCATCCTTGCTGGCAAGATTGTATATTCCCATATGTGTTGATTAATATTAATATTAGATTTGTTTATGCAAATGTGTTGTCAGAAAAACAATGCAAGTAAAATGGATTTTGTGCATCACCAATGCTGTCCTTTTCGTGTCTCCACGGCACCTATTAAAACGGAGTTGCTGGTGTCGTGGCACAGGGCACATGCTAACTACCAGAGGAGCGATGATCCGACAAGCAGGCTGCCACACAAGTCTCCGCCACATTATTGCTCTGAGTGTCCCTCCGTGGGTGCTTGTGGTGGAACGCATGCCTTCTTGCTGCATTTGCTCGGTCCTGCTCTGCATGCCGTGGGGGGCTGCCAAGGACGCACGTGTCTCTTTTCATTCCCGTACAGGATTATGGTTTTGTCCAGATACCCAATTGTGAGATCGGAGCATCACCTTCTTCCGTCACCAGAGGGCGAGATCGCACCAGCCATAGCGTTGACTGTTAATATCTCGGACCAACTGGTGGATTTTGTAGTGACACACTTTGGGAATCACGAGTGGGTTTCTTTGGTCTATATAATATTACATAAATGTCAAGAAATATTATGAATGATTTCCTTTGATTTCTACGAAATAACCTTTCTTACTTTCTTCTTTTTTACTTCCCAAAATATTTTTCCCTGCGTTGCTGGTTTTAAAAACCAGACATGGAAACATTCGAGATGCAGGCAGTCCTTAGCAGCGGGATGTGATGGGCTGTAGTGGCCCACAGTTACCGAATTGTGCGGTAATTCTCTGTGCAGCTGCTGCATTAAGCCCATTATTGTGCTTTATCTTTGCTCTGTATAAGGTAAGTACTTTTAGAGCCCCATAAAGAAACTAGGCTAAGAGAGGTTAGATGACTCGTGCAACCAGGAGCACACAGCTAGGAAGTGGGTAGATCCCCACCCAGAGCCTGCAAGTGCTTGGAACCACACAGTAAAATAGACTGCAGAAAAATGAATTCCCTTTTCCTGTAGGATTACTGCACAAACGGAAGTACCGTTGGGATTTGAGGGTGTTAAATTACTTTGTCCTCTCATGTTTTCACAAACAACTGATAGGTGGGCAGAGAAATCTGGTAGATGGAGATCAAAATATCACTTTGAATACTGATAAGCCTACCCGGACAACATGGCTTACTTGTCCCCACGGACTTGTTAATACATCCCCCGAAATACATGAAGCTGACTCCCTCCAGACAGTAGACCTACCCGGGAGGGGCAGGACATGCCCTGTCGAGCTCTCCCCTTGGTGGAAAAAATAGGACAGAAAACACCCTGTTTGCAAACTGGCAGATGTCACAGAGAAGAGAGTAGAAGGATTGGATAATTCATTCAAACTTAATTAATTAGAAAAGTCCTCCAAAAAAGTAAAGGGTGGACTTTCTAAGAAAGTCCCTCTACAAGGAAACATGAAGAATGGAAAATGAGTTTACCTCCCTCCCATAACATGTGCAATCAGTGACTTAGTGTTGAATACATCATGAATAATGGCAACAATATATTGTATTTCAAAAGCAGAGATAAAAGCATATAATTTATACTCTACCATACCAAACCATAATAATTTATAACACAAATGTAAAGAGCTATGTGCTATAACATAGGCATAGAGGTCTTGCCCATGTATATAATACAAGAGGCCACAGACCTTTAAAGTGAAATACAGAACGTTAGAAAAACAACGTTGTTGTAAGTTTTATGTAAACAAAACTAATGTGTCTGCTACCCTTATTTCCTTGGTTACTTCACTTTTTCTCACAGTATTATATGGATCTGTGAAAGCATATTTGAATATTTTCTCAAATAAGTCAGAGAATAAGTAATATAAATAAACCATCCAAATATAATTAATATGAAGCACTTACTAACGAGACTTGCTTACCTCGTTAGAAACAGGAAGGGTGTTTGGAGGATAGATGATGTAGATGGTTCAGATTACTTTAAAAAGCTATTTGAAGAAGTGCCTTCTGTTTCTCTCAGTAATTTTTATGTAGCAAGTATAGGCATTCAAAACTCATTCCACTGACCTTACATTGCATTTAAGTTGGGTTTATTTTTTAAAATAGGGACTTTTGTGTTTAAATGTTGCAAGGGCTCACCCTAAGAAACAGTTGAATCTACTCCTTCCTTTTTTTCCTTTACTTTCTTTTTCCTACACCCTTTAACTCCTTCCAACCTCTCCTGAAATGTAGGGAAGAGAAAACTAAAAGACAGCCCTAGGAATGTGCTTGGAAAAGAGAAGGGAAGAGTTGCCTTTTCTAACTTCCTGTTAACTACCTACTTAAAGCTCTCTGATTAACACCATGTCCTTTACTTGTTATCTTATTCATTTGATTTAATAATGATGACAAAAACAACAGCAATAATAATAGTAGCTAACACTTACTGAGGATACGTAACTCCAGGGAGGAAAGCAGTGTAGTTTAATGGTTAAGAGCGTGGGATTCCAAAACCTGGAGTCAGACAATCTGGTTTGAATCTGAATTCTAGCTGTGTGTCCTTCCCCAAGTTATTTAACTACCTTGAACCTTAGTTTCCTCATCTCTAAATCAAGGACAATAGTCCTACCTATTTCACAGGGTTCTTGTGAGAATTAAGTGAGATATATTATCTCATGCAAAGGACATGAATATAGTAAGTGCAAATTAATACTGGCCATAATTAAACCAGATCAGACAATTCTAAATGTAAGCTGTATTGGGCAGCTTAAGAGGAATTCATTCATCAGACGTGGAGCAGACATCTGCCATGTCGCAAGCACAGTGTTAGACAGAGTCCTTGCCCTTAGGAGCACCTCAGAAGCACTGTCCACAAACCCCGTGGCCTCCCAAAAAGTGACATGGGACAGTTAACCCTTTGAATAATTTGTGAAACCATCATTACGTATTTTTGTTTGCTTTTGTTTTCCATAATACTAGATAGTAAATACAAAAATTCTTACCATGAATAAATATTTAGAGATTTCATTTTCCGGTGATTATGGCATACAAATGTGAAAATCCTATTAGGAATGAATTATAGAATGCTTGTGCGTGTTATTAGCTGATTCAACAGGATTGTAAAAATTACTGACTATACAAATTATCTCTTTTGCAACCCGTAAATAGGATATAGCATTTCTTAGAAGTCATTTAGGTAAATGCCATAAAGAAAATTGATATTATTATAGGTAATTAACTGAGGCACCATTTAATCACCATTTCTTAAAAAGAAAAATCTGTAATATGCATCACGTACAAAGAGGAAAGAACACAGAACTCATAGTCTGGAGACCTGCGTTCTGGTTTTGATTATGTTGTGGTATAACTTTGGTGAGTTCCAGGTCTCTTGTCTCTGAAAATGGGATGAAAAGCTCTTTCCTGGATCATATTATAGGGTTATTGGACAGATCAAATATTAACAGATAAGAAAACATAAAATGTGTGTTCTCTTTCTCTCTCTTTCCCCCATCCTCAAACATCTATTTTTTATTTTTATTACTATCACTAGATAAGATTTGTCTCCTGAAAAAAATGTAAACCCAAATTCACAGATTATTTCCAGTAATATATTACTAAAATATATTTGAATGAAAGCACTCTCCACTGTGCAGCGGGTTTGGAGTTTGCAAGACCTGGATTTGAACCCTAGTTGCACATAGCAGAGGGAACAGAACTGACTGCAGGCCTGATGGGAGGACCACGCACCAAGGTGTGGGAACAGTCCAGGGAACAGCTGAGAGAGCTGAGCGCTCAGACAGTGGAGTCCTTACCAGCCTCAGGGCTGAAGGAACAGGCAGAGGAATAGTGTCCCCAGCCCCTGGTGAGATCTGGACCCAGGAAAAGGGACCACTTGGCATGAGGAACGCAGCTGCTGCCGGAGGGGCTGGGGAAGAAATACCCCAACTTCCCTCTTGTCCCAACTTTTCATCTGCTGCTGGTGCCTCCGACCGGCCAGACTGAAGCGGAAACCAGCAGACAAGGAGTGTGCAGGAGACGAAGTCTGCAGGGTCAGCCTTCTGGGGCACGGAGAGGGGCAGAGAATGGATCTGGGCAGGGGAGACGGAGATAACCTCATTGAAAAATAGAGCTGCCACCTGCCTGCAGCTGTTACGAGAATTCGGTATCAGAGGTGGTTAACAAATGGTCACTCTTCACTCTCCTATTCTTGAGACATCTTTTAATAGCACTCAGCTGTCCACGCATGTGTATCCAACTCGGCCCTGTCTTCGGATCCGGCCTCAGTGAGGGCTCTCCGAGCTTCTCAGCCCTCGATCATCTCCCTCCGTCTTCCTTTGCCTTTTTTCCCTTACCACTCATTTTTAGTTACATTTCTGTGTAAACGCCTGTGGTATCTGCCGCCTATCTGCTCTTGGATCCGTTCCTTGCTCTTACTCTCGGCTCTGTGTTGCAGGGAACCACACTTCCCAAAGATCCTTGGGAAGGCGCTCATGCAAGGTCGGAGGGCAGGGGGGTGGAGAAGCCAGTGAGACTCTGTCTCAAAAAAAAAAAAAAGTTTGTCAGCCTACTCCGTTGAAGCACTGTGTCTATGTCTTGTTCATTTATATAACATTAAGACATTTGGCCAAGTAGGAATTACTCTGGTTTGTACACCATTTGAAGATATTCTTTCAGAATTTAGGTACCTAAGACCTTTTTTTTTTTTTTCGAAGACGGGGTCTTGCTCTGTTGCCCAGGCTGGAGTGCAGTGGTGCGATCATAGCTCACTACAGCCTTGAACGTCTGGGCTCAAGCAATCCTCCCGCCTCAGCCTCCCAAGTAGCTAGGATGACAGCCCCTAATATTTTTTAAGATTGTTTTGTAAATACAATAAAGAGGTATATTTTTCCATTTTTTTAAAGAGACGACCTTGACAGGAAACTGCAGGCAATCGCTGTTTCAAAACTACTGAAAAGTTGCTCTAATCCAGTGATATTTCTGGGATATATCACGTCAGCACCTGGTTCCAGAGATTATCTACAGCTCACTAGACATGGCAACGTGAAGGTAATGGAATCGCAGTAGGATTTCTGATTTATTAAGTAAAACGCTTCTTTTTCTCTCATGTTAACAACAAAGCCAACTCAACCCAACAATTTAATATGTATTCTGGTTACCTACTGCTACATAGAAAATCACCACAAAACATGCTAGCTTAAAATAACAGAAATCGTTTATTTGTGCACAAATCTGTAATTTGGACATGACTCGATGGGGACAGCTATCTCTGCTCCATGCAGGGTCAGCTGGGTGGCTCAACTGGGGACCGGAGGATCTACTTAGTAGATGATTCGTAGGTGGCAAGTTGGTGCTTTGGGCTGGGGACCACGGTTCCTTTCCGCGGGCTACTTGGGCTTCCTCCCTGCATGGCAGCTGCTTCCAACAGTGAGTGTCCCATGACAACCAGGAAGAACCTGTATTGCCTTGTGTGACTTAGCCTTGCAAGTCATGTCATGTCACTTGTGCTACCATCACAAGTCTGATCACATTCAACTGGAAGAAACATAAACCCCACTTCTCGATGGAAGGAATATCAAAGTCACATTATAAGAATGTGACCATATGGAAAGTGAGATATTGTTGTAGCCGTGTTTGGAAAATACAATCTCTGCCACATTATGAAAGTTAATTAGGATGTCGAGAGTAAAAGACAAAATGAAATGTCACACAGAGGGAATGGCTGATCAGCCAGGTGGGGCCACGCCAAATGACACCGAATTAATCTTTACCTTTTCAGGTCTAAAACACTTGAATTTGTCAGCGTACCGAGATATAATCACGCTCTGGGGAAGTGACACGCAAATCAAATCCTCGAGAGATTGATATATGTATATATATATATATACTACAATGCTAAATGAATTGATTTATAATGAGAAATATAATTGTTATGTTTAGTTAAGCTCTGTGTAGAGTTCTTGGTCCTTTTCATTTTGTTTTTGACTTCCTGTCTTGAGATAATAACCTTTAGAGCAAAAGGCTTATCCGTCTTATGTCGATTTTACAACTTTAACTCTTCTTAGAGTGCAGCATTGTTTCCTGAGTGCTTAGAAAGACAGGCGAGAGAGAGCGTGCCATGATGAGGGGTTTCTGCACGTG